>BMAW01050328.1:30021-149699 GCA_019974015.1 Nephila pilipes
TAAACAACACATTACTTATTTAAAAAAATTACTAAATAAATTTTACTATTACTAAATAAACAACACATTACTTATTAAAAAAAATTAGCACCCTGAATTTTATTAGTCATGTATGTTTTGATTATTACTATGAATATCTTCAGTAATAACAATAAATAAAGTAAATAAAAAATTTATAATTATGTTTACTTATTCATTACATATTTTGGTACTTTCAAATTTTAATTAGCACAAAGATGCAATAAACAAGAATAAAAGCTAAAAACTGAAGATAAGAAAAACAATATTTGGAAAGATATTTTGATTTTCTTACTGTATTTATCATCTATGGACATATTTAAATTCCAGTAGTTGATTATTCTGTCGGATTCAGTTATTATTTTTAATGCATATATATATACACACATATATATTATATATATATATATATTATATATGTATATATATTTATTATATATATTTATTTATTATTTATATATACTGTCATACCACATACACTCATATATATATATATGCAACATCACAACTTTCTTTTACATAAAACTTGAATTAAAGTTATGAAAATAACACAGTCGAGGCTAATTGCAGTTTTGCAGAACTATTTTTATTTCAATCGAGATAGAGACCATTTCCACACAGTGTAAATTACACCTCTCCACCATTGGATAAAGACTATGACATCATAAGTAAGCAAGAGAGGAGTAAGAAGAGTAGGAGGAGAGTGCGTTTTTTGCTGTTTTCGTTTAAATAGTAGGTAAATTTCACTATATACGTCACAGACCATATGATCTGAATGGAGGGACTCTTCAAGGGAATTTAAGTATGGACCTAAAGTTTGGTAGGGATCGTCCCTACAGGTCTCGAGGCGTGAGATCTGCTTATTCTGCGAATTTTTTTAGAACGCATGATTGAATAAAATAAAAAGACAAAGGAATTGTATCATGAAATAAGAATGAACATTACCTTTTAAAGGAGAGAATGGGCAGCTTTAGGAAATTAAATTATATTATGATTGAGAAATTAAAAGGAATTAAGTTAAATCATTACATATAAATATACATATATTTTTTGTTTTAATTCTTCTTTTATATTTTGCTGAATAATTCAATTAAATTTTCCTTTATATTTTTTGATTTATTTTCAATATATATATTACAGGAAATACATTAAATTTAGGATATGCATAAAATATATATACTTTTTAATTGGAAGCTTAAATAAAAATATGAACATAACAGAAAAGTTGAAATTAATAACATAATATTAAATATCCTTAAATGTTACATCATTTATCACCTCAGCAGCTCTTTTGGTGATTTATGAATCTTTAAGTTGAATTAACCAAATTTATTTTTTCAGTAAATACTTCAACCAATAATTTTAATCAGCAAAAAAGTTTTAAACTACTTATTTTAAAAAGCAAATAATATTAACTCCTTTGTAATCACTTCTTCTGTTAAAGAACTTAAATTAAAATTAATTTTGGTAAAACTGCCATTCTCGTAAAATTTAAATTTTTTACATTGGCAATGAGACCCTGATTCGAATATGTTAGGTTCTTATCGTTAAAGTTTAATCCTTAAATTCCGCACAATAGAGAACAATTAACTAAAATTTTAATAGTTTTGTTAAAGTAGTAAGAGGCCTTTTGTTCCTCTGAAATTCTACAAATCATACAACAATATTTTTTGCAGTGAATGAAAGGAAAATGGAACTTTTCATTACTTACTAATTTAATAAAAGCATAGTCTTTCAGTATCAAATGATAGAAACAGAATCAAAAAGTAATAAATTTATATATATATATATATAACCTCTAATTTTTGGAAAATTATGATTTTTAACGAAATTTCAGAAAATCAGCATAATTAAATAAATAATAGATTTTTATTTCATACATATACTATTTCATCCCTTTAAAGTGTAACTGACTGCAGAATACAACTATTTTAAGAATTAAATGTTTATAAGGACTTGAACTTGATGTTAATGATTTTTATAAAAATTATTATATGTTTTGGACCGAAAGAGACCACAAAATGTGTCTAGATGTAACTTTCTCAAAACATGCAGTCCATTACGCTCTTGAGAACTTATTAAATATTGTACCAAATTTTTTTGATTTTAGTTGAATTATATTTTGGAGATATTGCTTTTTTCAAGCATAACTTATAGTGAAAATTTCATTCTTTAAAAAAAACATCCAAAAAAATATATTTATATGTTACTTTTAAAGAAAAAATTTAAAATTCTCCAGTTTTATATGTTATTCCTTCTTTCTCCTCAATAGTGATGATTTTTTTCTAATGGACCTATGCCTTGTTCCAAAAATTTTTGTTGATTGCAGTAAAAAGCATTTTAATTCTTCTATGCATTTGACAAGGATCAGAGATCAATTTTTCAAAAATTAACAGTCAGTTAAGTCTTATTATGACATATATCAGAAACAGACTTATATCAGAAACATTTAAATACATATATATTCAAATGTAATGAAAAACAACATAATTTAAAAAATACTGAACATAATGAATTTTAGTAATTTTTCTTTATACTTCATTAACCCTCTGAAGTTTCACTAACTGAACATTAACAAGTGTTTTTCAAAAAAAAATATTTTACAAGCATTTGGAGTTGATGTCAATGATTCATCATCAAAATTAACTCCTTAATTTAACTCTTAAATTTTCTTTTTTTTCTCTCTCTAATTAATATTTTAACTTGAAAGTGTCTATAAAATGTGATCAAATGTAACTATCTCAAAACTTGTGGTTTGTAACACTGTGGGTTTTTTAAAAATATGTGCACCAAATTTCATTCAATTAAGGCAGATTGCTGTGGAAATGCGCCATTTTTCGAGCAAAAATTGAGAAAAATTTTATTTTGAAAAAATTAATAATATAATTAAGTTAATAATAAAAAAATTAATAATATAATTAAATTAATAATAAAAATTAAAATATATAATTATATTAAAACTAAAAGTTAACTTAAAATTCGCTAATTTTAAGTTCATTCCATCTTTTCCCTCCATTTCTGTTTTTTTTTCTTAGGGCACGAAGCATTCTTCTGGAAGTTTTTGCTGTTGGCAGTGAGTAGCCATTTGTATCTTCAAAACACTCATTATTAAATGCTGTTTGTCCTTATACAGAATTATATACAGAAACAATGTGCGTTTGATTTTATATGCACAGTAAACCATTAAATCCATTATTAAATTGCACAACATCAACGTAAGCACCTAAACGCAATCTCTGATGCTCAACAAATACTTCTTTAGGCAGTGTTTGTCGCAGAATTCATTTGAAAGATTCATTGTAAGTCAATTAAAAGCCAATTAAAATTTGTATGTCAATGATTATGTTCCCAGTTAAATGACCTGATGAATTACTTTCAGTGTGTTCAGGTTTGCTTCTCTGCTGTAGCTTCATTTCACTATTTTAGTTTCCTTTTGCAAGAACTTTACTAAACTTCTACCCAAATTTTTAAGAAAAATAAAATAAAATTTATTTTCAAATAAATAAGGAACTGCAAATTATATTCGAAAATATTGGAAAAAAATAAATTAACCATACGCGAAATAAGACGAACGAAAAATGTAAACAAACAAATGTTACTTGTAGTAGGAAATACTGTTGCCAATCATCCAAAATATAATTGCTTGAAATAATTAAAAATAAATTGTTACTTATAGAAAAATAAAATTTAAGTTTTGTTGGTAATTGACGTCTTAAGAAAAAAGCAACACATGGGCTATTGGTGACGGACCTCGTAAGTTTTTACCCAGATCTAATGACGAAGTCGACACCTGAACTGGCACCATTTTCTCCTAACTTTCAATTTGAACGACGACAGATTTACGTGCATCAGCCCCAGCCTCACGGTTTTCTTCGGTGGCATCAAGGTGAAACCTACGACTTCATGAAAACCGCCAATTACGAGTCCACTAACTTGACCGCTAATCTTCCACGGACATACTAAAATTAAGGTCTTGAAATATCATTTTAGGAAAATAATTCTTTAAAAAAAAAAGGATAAATCGCCCAATTCTAGATTTAAATAGACCTTACTTCCGGTTTTTTTTTTCAACTATTGCGCCTTATTAAGAAAAGCTATTGATTTCTACATTTCATAGCGTAAAAGTAAGGACTGTTTTAGAATCTTGAAAAGTAGGACAAATTTAAAATCGGCATGAAAAAAAAATCGAAATTTTCAACCCAAAACTCTTTTTCAACCAAATCACATAACTTTAAGAAATAATTATAAAATATGATTTTGAAGAATTCTTTGAAAAAAATATAAAAATAGAAAGAGTCTAAAAATATATCATAACTTTGGATTAAGCTTTCATAACAAAAATATTATTGCATATTCATAAAGTACAACTCAGAATTTTTTTAACAGCACGAAGTTACTTATGTTTAAGGTTTCAGCTAAAAACATTATTAATCAAATAATTATTATCATCCAATAATAATTCATATTAAAATTTATCAAAAATGTGAAAAAGTAGTTAATGCATTATGCGTATCAAATCATATTGTTTCCAGTGGCACGTAAATACCTCGAGCATGAATTCAAAATCAAGCCAAATGTTCTCCAAGCATTTATATTTTATTAATTTGGATCGTGTATCTTTATCAATTACGTTCATGTGTTTATGCAGTGAGAGAACATGTTTTTATAGGTAATTTCTAAGATATAACCCCCAAAGAAAAAAAAAAACAATTGAATGTTTGATGATATATGCGGAGAATCATTTCTTGAAATCCCTCAGTATCTTTTTACAAGGTACTCGGTCATCCAATCACTTTTCATGTAGGACATTACCACTTTCCAAAAGCTGGTTGACCAAAGTCTTATAGAATAATCTAAAAGTGGCTCTTTACTGTTTATAATTCTGAAGTGAAGTTGTGCCATAGTTAAGGATTTTGTTTTAAAGAACCATAATGTACACATTGCTTTTTTGGGCGGTCTTGTCATTTTGAAATATTTCATCTTAAGCCTACCAAGATGCGACGTCACTGAAGTCACTGCATAAATTGATAGAGTACAGATGAAGAACACGCTGAGAAGAAACACCTCTCCATGACTTAAGGCCTGCGAAGACTGACTGGTAGACTGACACGTACTTTATATTGCCTGATTTAAAAAAAAAAAAAAAAAAAAAAGATAAAAGCCTTTTTAGATGTACTTTACGAATGTATGATAATATCTTCATCTAGTCCTCATATGAAAAGTGATAATGTAAGGAAACCCCAATAATAATTTATAGACAACCCCATATATTTACTCTGTTTTAATATGGAAAATTAACACACGAATATAAATATTTAAATAAAAGCATCTTTTTCATATTAATATCTTACATAATGAGCAAAGATAATAAATAAGCAAAAAAAAAAAAAAATTTCGAACGGAAAGCAGTTACAAAACTGTCTTCTTTTTCATTATTTTGATCATTGTTTCTCTAAACTATGCCACTCAAAATAAGGCAACAATAATTTAGCTGTTTTTAATATGTATTTGAATATATTTTTTGCTACAAATCAGCTGCATCTACCTCATATTTTATTGTTATTAAATTTATCATGAGGTTTCATGTTGATATTTATATTAGTAAATAAGGAAACTTTATGTAGCTAATATTATATGTTTCACACACACAATAGCAAATATGATTCAAAATTACTTAATAAATCCATCTAAGTTACATGCGATGTAAATCAATAAAAGCTAAAACTAATAATTTATCGTAAATATCAAAAATACAATAAACATTTTTATAAGAATATTTTTCGACTCAATTTTTAGAGTTTTGTAATAAAATATTTGAAAACCCAAGATATTTCTTTAACATTTTTTTCTTGTATTCTTCAAAGCATGTGATCAGGAAAATTTATTTTAAATTCATTCATAGCAATAAAGAAAAATTGCAATTCAAAGGTGTAAGCAGAAATACAAGAATGGCACATTCCTTTCACTACCACAAATAGACAGATTTTAGATGCAAACAGCTAGATTTATGGACCATTTCTATAGCACTGAGCAAACGTTGGACTGCAACATATCAAAGTAAACGGAACGGGTTCCTCAATCGATATTTATTTCTAGTCTTAGATCGAGAAAAATTTCGCTTCAGAGAAAGTACAAGAAAAAACGGACATGGAATTCCAAAAAAATTGCTTTCTCTTCAGAAAGGAATGCGAGGACAGTTCCTTTCTAACAGACACTGAAATAAGGTTCTTTGAAGAAACCACCCAGAATGCGATGCACAAAAAAACGAATATAAAATACTTTTTCCTGAAAAATGTCTTGCATGGACAAACTCTAAGACTTCCAGAACATGATCAGATTATTTTATTGCTGCAGCTAAATGGGAATTTGGGAATAGTTAAGCCGTTACAATAGTGTAGTAATCTGATTATTCCCTCGGAGATATCTTTGCTTAAGGGTAGTTTAAGAAGTAAAGTGCGTTTATAATGTTGAAGTAAAATGCGACTTTTTTAAAAACGTGTATTTGCATTTCTGCTTTATGTTCCTTTGAGTTTCAGTTGCTGTTTAATCTGCGAAGAGCTTCACCAATATTGATACTTTGCTAAACTGACTTTGATGTGCAAGAATTAGTGAGTATTTCACTTTTCATGACTTTTAAAACAGTTTATTTTATATTTTTTCATTCCTATCCACATGTGTAGTAACGTATTTTAAACATGCTTCAATGATTCATGTTATTGATTTTAACAGAAAAATTCATATAAATGTGTACATATATTGCTGGCAGAGAAATTCAATTCATCGATTCAATTTTTGTAAAATGTCAATATCAAGTAATTATTTACTGTTCAATGGCAACTTTTTTTTCTGAAAAAATCAATAGTTACTTCATTTATGAAAATATTTTAATATACTAAGAAATAATCGAATAGTTAAATTTTGGAATAGGAAATGAAGTAGTTTTCATGCGTCATCTATGTTAATTAGCTACTCTTGGAAAATATGCATTGATGATTATATGAAATATTTAAAAACCGATGTAAGAAAAGCATGTAAAATTAATTATTTTATAATTTTTGATATATTTTTGTGTAGACAATAAAAGTTTCACTATTAAAACCCTTCAAATAGTGTTTTATAAAACAGTATATTAATACATGTAGTACATACAAATTTCTATAAAATATGTCTGGATAACATTTCCATTTAGTGATTATTACCCCAATGACTCTATATACTAAAACTATTTGCTTCGTTTATTATTTAATTAATTAATATATGCATTTATTTTGTTTGTAATACCTAAATTATAAATCCTTTTGAATTGAAAATATAACGTAATTATTCTAAAGTGTCTTAAAATATTTATTGTTTTATTTTTAAATAAGTTGGAATTTTACGCATTGTACTAGATTTCATTAAATATTCCTTGCATAATTAAATTATCATTTCTTTAAAAAAAATGAACATATTTATTACGGGAAAATTAAATGTTCATGATTAAGAATTAGTAATGAATTTGGATCAAACATATAAAATATTTCCTAGTAACTCAAAACAATGAGATTTACATTTGTATCGACAATCTCTTTGACTCTACCAATGTATTCGGGGAGTGAGTGAGTTACTTTATGTTTTTGCATTGCAGACACCACGCTTAAGAAATCCTTTATTGTCCCCCTTACATCCCGACATGACCCTCATCAAAGACCGCTTGATTTGTGATAAAGGGCAAGAAACATTTAGATTTCTCAAGAATTTTTATCTTTTAGAGTTCGGTTATCCTAGAAACCAAGATCAGCTCAGCATCAGATGTCCAGTTTTGCAAGTATCAATTCCAGTAACTGTGAAAGTGCGTTTTGCAACGGATTTCTTCTACAACAGCCTCAAAAGTAAAAACGCTTTGATAACTAGTCCGATTGAGACGTCTCTTTTAGTCTACGTGGTAAAGGCGTCACAAAAGGCGACCGGACAACTTTTCTTTGGGCCCTCTGGTCTAGGATTCGTACGCCGCCAGCAAACAAGGTCAACAACTACTATCTCCCCTTCCACGGAGTAGAAAAACATATAATGCTGAAGTAGTAACGTATACGACGGCTTTCTTCAACAACAACGGCATAAGTTTAAATACCTTAATAACTACTCCCAAAGGGATGCCTCTTTTTGTCTTGTTGGTAAAGGCGCAGAAAAAATGACCAGTAGACTGTTCTTCTGACCCACTTGTTCTGAATTAAATACGCCACTGGCACTCTGAGGTTAACTAACCCCTCCCTCTCCAGAGTCGAAAATAGTCGCCACTGAACTTCCGTCTTTATGACTGCAAATCCGCTTAAACTAATTTTCAGCCATATATTATGTTGGTCGGGGTTGTTTAGTGGTCATAGATGCGGACTTGCTGCCGACGTGGCTTCCTCTGCGTGTAGGCTCGAAGCGTATTAGAGATTAACCAGTTAGAAACATGATGAACTTTAAATTTTTTAATGCTCCAAGTCCTCTCAAGGTCTGATGTAAAAGGGTTAGGATATAGGTGTCATCCTCGACACTTGACCGACGTTCAAAATGAAAAGAGGAGTAACCTATAACCTTCGTGTTGCTTCTATGTGTGACGCTGATAATCTATCTATGAATAACTTATCGATCATTATATAACCATCAATGATAGTTAAATAAGTGTAACAGAAATGTAGAAGCATTAGAATTTAAACTCAAAATTTTCTGAAATACGCGATAAATTTGATTTTCTTACTTACTGAGAATTCAAATCTTGTATCACATTTGGACGATCAGAAAGTGTGTTCCGTAGTTACTTTTTAAGAAGCATTCTGTACTTCTAAGACTATATCTAAATGTTATTGAAAATAAGAACCGATTATTTAATTTCAATTCCAACAAGCAACACATATAACTTTATACTTCCATTAACAGAAATTATGAGAGATTAAAGTTCTATGGTTGTTTTATGATTATATACATCTATGCTTTCTGTTATAAATATAGTTTTTGTATTATCCTTTCGAATAGATAAAAAAATCACTTGGAATCGTTTAATTCACTGAGAAATCATACACACATAAGCAGATCAAGCACATTTGAACACATGAAATGAGTTAACTTAATGTTTAAGACTAGCGGATCATATACATTCATATTTAAAAGCCAATTTCAGTTACAAAGTCAATTTTAATTTATTTCGAGTCACTGAGTTTCTTGTCATTTATCAAGAACATTGTTAATTGACACATATTTTCACATTAAAGAAATATAATTCATATTAAAACTGTTCGGACTAATTCACACTTGAATTTGTACAACATTAAAAGTTTAAGAAACGTTATTCAAAGAGGAACAAAAAGTCATTAGGAACGTTTTCAAATAAAAACCTGTTATATAACTTCCAACCAAACAATAAAAGCTCGGAAACTATTGAAATGTGCCCACTTATTTCATTCTGTATAATTTGAAAATTTAAAAGGGCAAATAGGTATCGAATAATGCATAGTAAAAGAAAAAGAGTTACAGTTGAAAATTATTTATTCAAATATTGCTAATTATGACACAGTGACTATTGCATTAAATGTGGTGAACTTAACACAGTCTTAAACATCTATTAAATAAAAAGAAATTAATATTCCGTGAACATAAACTTCATGTTACTACTATAACATTAACTTGAAATGATTTACTACTATATGGTTTACTTCAAAACAACATATGCTTTTAAGGGTACCAGGACATGTGAGGAATTCTGGAATATATCCATGATTCCTTATTTTTATGACAGATATCTTTTCAAATTATTAGCAGAGCTTTAAATTTTTTGCATGCGTAATAATAATACCATAATCATTCTATAGAACAATAAAAGTAATTTTTTTTGGAAAAAGAGTTTTCCCTCTTAGTTAAATATAGACATGATTTGTGAGATATATTTTCATTTAGGTACCATTTTGAAGAAAACTATTACACAAAATGTTTGCAAAGTTTTTACGCCTCTATAAAGGGTGCTTACGCACATAATGAAACTAAAATATTTTTCTCTAAACTATACCTAAATTTTAAGAAATAATTTTTATATGAAAAAAAAAGTAAAAATAATTAAAATTTCCAAAGTTACGAAATTCTTAAAAATTTTAAAAGAAGATATACAATAACATAAATAAAAAAGTTTGTTTACTATATTTTGTATATTATTTTTATATGAGAAGTAAAATATTTTGATTATTTACTGAATATTATTTTTAAAAATGGTACCTAATTGCTAATATATATAAAAAATCATATTAATTTTCAACTCAAAGAGAAGAAAAAACTTTTCTACCAAAAAGATACTTCTATAGTTCTGTAAAATAAGTAAAATATCATTATCAGGCACACAAAATTTCGTAAGTCTTACAAATAATTTTTAAAACATGAATGTCACAAAAAAAGGATCTTAAATTCGTTATTTTATTTCCTTCCTCGTATCCTGGGGCCCTTAAAATAAATAATTTAAAGATTTATCCTTCATTCATCCTTTGAATATAAAAACTTAAATCATTTTAAATCGCAATATTATATCGATGCCTGAATAATAGCAATGTAATTGAAATAAGGCATCTATGTATACCTTAAAACAACCAATGATATACCAGAATTGTTCACTCCATTTTATAAATATATATATTTCTATTTTTGGAATAGATAAAATTAACGGAAAAGAGTTACCACCCGTTATTGGCACACATCCTAGAAAGAACCCCTACGTCAAATTCTCAAGCAAATTGCATGGAAAAAATAAAATATACATCGAGTCCCGAAGGACTTTAGCCAGTGCATCGCTGAAACGATTTAAAAGTCATTCGAGTTCATCTAGAACCGATTTAACCAAGGGGTGTTTGAAAAGATTTCCCATTGATTTGGCACGCGATGTTTTGCTCGGAAAACATCAAGCATAGGCGCACTCAATTTTCAGAATTTCAATTTATTTTTCCGTTCTTTTTATTTTTTTACATTGTTCTATGTCATTTATTCTGAAACCATCTAAAGCTAGATATTATCCCAGTGAATTGGACGAAGTATACTTTTAATTATAGAAAAAGTTTAAAATATCACAGAGCAATTGTATTTCTTTAAACACAAATGTCACTGTGCGTTTCTTTCAGGATTTTGTTAAAAGTAGGTCAAAACTTTAAATATGTATCAGAAAACAGAATTTTTTTTATTCAAAGTACAATAATACTTACAAATTTAAAAACATAGCTTAAAATTGATTATGTTAACATGCCAAATGCTTTCAAAATGATAATATTTCCATTCTTCTATACCAGATCAATCTCAAATGATTGATGAGATACTATGTATTTTAATGCATATTTTTAAAGGAAAAAAAGTTCTTTGCAGATGAATTTCTAACTGATTTTAGCACAATTTTAACTCTACAATATAAAATAATATCGTAGTAGAATCCTGAGAGCCTTTACACAAATGATTTTTTCAAAATGGTTGAAAATACAGAGAAAAACATAGAAAATTGTAAGAAATTATTTTATTATCGAAGCGACCTAAATAAAGGTTTGTAAAAGTACTTCAGATATTGAAAAAAAATATTTTAAGAAATTAAGAACTTTAGACAATTTTTTGTTGAAATTCTTTCAAACAATAAAATTGAGCTTAAAAAGCTCCAAAAGATAAAAAAAAATCGTTTATTAAAAGAAATTCCATTACGAAAACTATGTTAATAGGTATAAAAAATGCTCATGTGTTCTTTTTTAACTGAATAATTAATCGTCTTTTTAAATACAGTTTAAAAGCTAAAGAGCTTTTTTAATTCAGACACACATAACATTTCTTTTATGGACTCCTGTTTTATTTTTACTCAAAAACCCCGAACTTAATGTATTCTAATATATTCCAATGACATAAAAAACGACAAATCTCTTACTAGAATATACCATCAATCAAACCATCTTTTTAGGAATAAAGGTCATTATTACTAAACATTATCCATATTTATGCAAATGCCATCGAAGAATCTTATTACTATATAAAAACTAATTTTCTTTCATTCTCTGTGAACAAAGAAGATTAAATATGATGAAGGTAGGGTAAAAAAAATCACTTTTTTCACATCAAATTCCTGGCGTACCATTACGGGATGCTAAGTAACCGTAAAGTAAATTCGTGCTTTCATTTTATGGCTTTTCCATGGCCTCGAGGTTTGCATCTACTTATTGCTTTGCCTTAATTAAAGAAGTGCCTATTCCAAGAAATTGAGTTATTAAAATTTTATGCTTCATTTCTGCGAAAACTGTCGGACAGGGAATTGACAGTAGCAGAAGTGGCGTACAGAGAACGTTTCAAATTAGCTTTTCGCTTGGGTGTGGTCGGAGCTCATCTTCGGACTAATGTGAGTTGAAGATTTTATTAGATTAAGTTTTGTTTCAGTTTGGCTATAGATCTTTGCGATAAATTTAATTGAGAAATGGGTAATGTGCTGTCGTTGATGTTTCTACAGAAATTCGTGAAAAAGAATCGTTATTTGTGGAACGAGCAAATTATTGCTCACTTCGAAAAGATGTTGAGTTCATTTTTCTTACTTTAGTTATTTCCATATTAGTAACTTTTTGACCCTACTTTCTGAATTTCTAATTTTTGTAATGGTTGAAACAGTTATCCTAGAAAGTAATTTTAACTTAAGCATCAGCACGTATATGTACTCAGAAATGGGCATGCAATGGATATAAAACCAAACGTGAAACTTTTAAACCAATATTTTACATATCTAAACGTATGTTTTTTTTAAAAAAAATATTGTATACAACGTTTCGTAAAAACCATATTTAGGTAGCAAAGATGTAAATTTTATTTAAAAATAATTATTTAATTAACTATTAAAGCTAAAGCAAACGGTGAAATTTTGAAGAAGACAATAATATTTTTCTCAGAAATTAAAATTGAACAAACGATAAATTAATAAATTGAATATATTTCAAACTAAATGTAATAAACATTAAATCAAATTATAGTTAAAATACTAAATTTTTATATATGTTTTATTTTAATTCTACAGAAAAAAATTTAGAGAAACCTTTTTTAAGCCATAATATTGAAAATTAATTTCATAACTTGTGAAAGCATTTATATCAAACATATATATATTATCAAAATCTTTTTAAGATAAGTTTTTATGTTACATTTTTGAAAATCAGTTCATTACTGGTCAAAGCAGGTATCATATTGCGTATATCAAACATATACGCAAAACCATTTACATTAAAATTTTGAAAAGTGCTCTGTTGACCATTTTGTCATTGACTAAAGCAATAGCCCTCTTGGAAGCTTATAAATAACGGAATATTTATCGATAAAAAAATAAGAATCAATATGCTGTGCATTAAATTAGAAGATGAAAATGATTAACTGTAAAAAAATATTCTTAGTGGACAGAAATTAATCCAATTATCCACTGACATTCAATGTCAAAGGTTGAATTACATTTAAATCACTTTTAATAAATAGATAATATAGATAGTGATCAAATATATTTATAAATCAAAATGCATTGTACTTAGGATTATGCAAATGAATAAAACTAATGAAAATGAGATTTGAAAATGAAAATGAGATTTGAATATAAATAAAAATGTAAAATAAAATAAATGCTTAAACATTTAATATGTAATAAGCATTTTAATGCATATATTTTTAGAAGTGATTTGACAAGATTAATAAAGTATTTTATTTCCATATTTATTTAAATTCTTTCTTAAGTTTTTGTATGCAATCATTTCTTATTATGTTATATTACATGGAATTAACGAATTAACCAACAACGAAGATTCCAAGCCTGATTTCAAATTAAAATATATTTTCTCTTTAAATATACTTTGCTAAAAGTTATTTTGTTTATATATTTCTGTTTAAAGACTCTTCACTTTATATTATGCACATATAATAGTGTTTTCATATGAAAGGCTTCTTAACTTTAAATAAGTTATTTTTATAAGACTTAAGATTTCCGTCTGACACTTTTGGCTTTCTCCTGCAAAGCTCCACAGACAGAGACAAATAAATACCTTAAAAATATTTTCACCCGAATAAGAAAAGCTGAACATTCTTCTGATTTGTTACTTTGATTTTGATCATCAATTCTTTCATGTTCGATACTCATGTAGCAATCGAGACTTTATCAACCAAACATTGAAAACATATTTTATATACGTTTATTATCAAAAATAGAAAAAAATATTCCGAGAGATAAATTATAATTCCCAAAAATTATAATTTATGAAATTATAAAAAGAGCAAATACATGAATATGAGTATAGCTAGGGTTAGGATTACCTGACAACATATTTATTAAGTATCATATTTTTTTTTAATTTTATTTATATCTTATACAACAAAACTGTATACGTAAAGTGCTTCTGATAATCATTGCATATACCTTTTTGCCTTATCATTATTCGATTGACAGAGTGCGTAGTTTTTTACATTTATTATTTAAAGAAAAATAAGTAGAGGGGGCTAACATCCCATTTAATCTTTGACCTTAAATTTCTGTCATTATTTTGCATGATTCTTTCTTTCTTGAGAACCATTTGTTTGGGTTGAATACGTGAAATAATTATCATTTTTCCGAATTCCTCTCCAAATAAGCTATATTTGTCAATTTAGTTTATTTAAATTTTCTCTTTATTGAAATTCAGAGAATAAATTCATCGTTAGAAGCATTTTTGAGTGTATTACACATTACAGTGATGTATGTTTGATTTGTTTTCCTTTTACAAGTTAGTTTTCAAAAGTCGATTAAGTGTTTCTGAAGTTTTTTTGATGGTATTAGATCCACAGTATTTCTGAATTGTTGTCTGTTTTGTTACTAATTGATTTTTTGAAGCAGCGCACTTGTTAGAAATATTTTCTCATTTTTTTGTGGAATGTAGTTAACGATAGTAATATTATTTGCGAAGAAGAAACATGAATTATGTGAGTTTTTATTTATGGTTTCTTCAGGTGTTTCTTGTTTAATTCAACAGTCGTTAAAAACGTCTGACACCGTTAATCATTTTTATCGCAGCCAGAAAAAATTATATCAATGCTAACGGCTTAAAATAACTAACTTATGATGTTAATGTATTATTTGATTAGCGTAATTAACATGGTTAATTAACATCCAAAATTATCGCATTAAGGAATTCACATGCTCTGCAGTATTAGACAGAAAATAGTTTAAACCACCTGTGTTAAAAATTTTCATCATTCGATTTCGATCATTGAGTAACATAGAAAAAGCAAAAAGACTGTGTCTTAGATTACTTTCATAGAAGCGAATAGTAATCCGATTTTTAACAACATGTGAAAAGTGTTTCGACATTAAAATTTATAAAAGAATATATTATCTTTTTTGATCTCATAATCTATGATAAAATTTAACTTTTAATATTTCCTAAGCTAATAAAAGTAATTTTATTTTTTTCCGATTTAAAACTCTTATGATATAAGGAATAGAAATAATTAATAATATCATGTATTGCAATTAATTGCTTAATCCTAATAAGATTCAACAATTTTATATTTTTATAAATAGTATTATTTTAACTTTTTTAGGACTGGTAATAAATAATTCATAGTTTGGTTCAAAAGGCTTTGAAAAATGTCGAGTAGAATGTCAATGTTTGAGAAATGTATTTAAGGCTGAAGGGTACATTTTTTAAGCTCCAATTACTCAGAAATCTCAGAGTACAAATTTTCTAAATTTGAAATTTAGACTTGATTCAAATACGAAATAAAACATGTGAAAAAAACAACATCCGTAATAATATTATTTAATTTTCAAAATTAAATACCTTAAATAAGCTAATTAATTATTCTATGAACATCATAACTGAGTTCAGTTTCTTTAAACTATATTGATATTAATGATATATTGCATTCATGAGAATTGCGAAAGGCTTTATGAACGTCTTTCTTTATTTTGATGACTACGAATTACAGAACAACCTTTTTAAAAAAGAAAACGACTATTGTTGGGTTTATAAATAGGTTGGTTGTATGGCTTAACATAGTTTTGTCTCTGAATTCTCATGGGATATGTTGTGTCAAACACAGCAGGTTTTGTAAATAAATAAGGTTTCATGACCGTGTATAATATAATTACAACATTAAAGCAAGTGAAAACGTGGGCAAAAGAAACAACGTATCTTTTCAAATCAGATGTATGACCACTCACAATTCGCATAACTTTCTTTTTTGCATGATAAATTCAACTTTTTTTTTTTATAAAATTTTATAATCTTAAATTGTTTACTTAGAAGGGACTTTGTAAGGGACACTTTCTTCAAAAACCAAAAAAAACTGTAAGCCAATTTTAATATTTTTCCATTTGGGTAATGGAGTCTTTAAATAATATCTAGATATTTTTCCCCAAATCTTAAAACATACTTTTTTATCCAATAGTCTTGTCCTTAGAGAAATGGATTTAACAGAAAAGTGAAAAATTAAGAAAATGATACAAATTTGTTGAAATGATAGTTTGAATGAAAATTTCAAATTTCTTCCAATTGTTTAATGCGACAAATACTTATTGATTGGCCGTATACTCTATATAAAATCATTGAATTTATAAACGCTCAGATGGCCTTACGTTGTAAGTCTTCTATTATTTTTCAAAATTCTCTACTCATGTTGTCGATTCTGTAATTTTACACTATTTTCAAGAGCTTAATGCAATTTTAAAAGCAAGTTTCATACCTGATATTTTGAATAAGAGATTCCTAGTTACACTTTTAGTTTTTTCACGATATTACCTTAATTAATACTGACAGTGAAAACAGGCCTCATGACCATTTTATATTTCAAATTTTTCGTAAAATATGACTAACGCTATGAACACATTGAATATCAATTATTACAACAATTTTCTCAACTTTTGATATCCTTGCGTCAATGATTTTTATGTTTACGAACTTATATAATTTTACAATAAAGCGTTTCTTCATATTCAGGAATTTTAGCGTCACTAGACTATCTTCAAATAGCCATTTTATTTGCGTTTTTTAAAATTTTCCATATGATTACTACAATCTCACTTCTGAAATGAAAGTTGTATCAGACTCTCACACATGTAGATTCGGACAAAAATTAAATAAATGAGAGAAAATTTCTTAAAAAAGATAAGTAATTCCAACCATTTTCACTATAATGCATATTTCTTGCAACATGTCATACATAGTACTTGCTCAGACAATAAGAGAATTTAGTAACCTATTGTAAGCAAATTTTATAACTGACAGAATTTTGTTTCTGTTTGACGTTGTATCACTGAAGTACATAATAGATTTCGAAGTAATTTTTTTTTTAATTTGAACTGCATATTAGAGTTTTCAATAATGTAGGTAAAATATTTTAATAAACATAAATTATTTACATAGGCATACTATATGATCTATAAGATATAAATGACATTAAAATTTTGTGCTGACATTTCAGTACTGTAAATTTTAGAGGTAATGGAAAAAAATGTTTTATATCGAGCACATCTAAATAGAGCCATGGGATTAAAGAAATTCTTATAATATATGAATAAAGATAATATTTCTTACAGGAAAAAATTCCACTGATTAGAAAATAATCTAGTTTAAAATATATATTTGTTACAATTATTGAAAATCATTATCATCGCAGAAATTGCATGGCTTTAAGTACAAGTTGATACGTTTTTGATATTTTTTGAAACGTATTGTTCCAGAAAGATATTTAACAATTTTTATGTTTTTATTTGAATTCAGGAAAAAAGTAAGAAATTTATTCTCTTATGATATTTCTGATTTTTCTTATATTTACAGTGGAAATTACACACACACACAGATATATATATATATAGTTTTTTCTTCTTTGTAAAATAAATCTGTCTTTTTCTAATAATTAAAACGAAAAATATACAAAAAAAATGGAATATCTATATTATTTTTATTCGATATTACATGACTGAAGAAAACCTCAAATGTTTAAGTTAACAAATATTCAATAAATTATATTATGTATGATAAAATAAGTAGTAATGAAAAAAAAAAACTTCACACTTTTGAATAGATTATGTAAGCCAATTTTGTAAATAATACTAGGAGTATACATTAATTTTGAAAAGGAAACTCTTTAGTTTTTATTTATAATTTGAATTTGAATTGGGATTAGATTTTTCTGTACCTCATTTTATATTCCTTAATGTATTCAAACTTTGCGCTTTAATAATTCAAACTATTTTCATTCATTTAATACAGATAATTAAGTTTCTCTAATATATTATCTTTGATTCATATTATTTTAATTTCAGTTAAAAAAATATGAAAATGATGATCAGTTGTTGTTCATTTAAATATGATTAATTATTCAGTATGCAATTTATTAAAAAGCCTCTATTTAAATAAGAGGGAAAAAATAATTAATATTTTCTTTAACATTATTCCGTAATTAAAATTCCTTACTAGTATTCTTTGCACTAAATTGTGATGAAAAAGAATAAAAATTAAATACAAAGATAAGGCTCTCATTGAAAATAATGTTTAATTAATCACCGCCTTTTTCTATACATTAATAATAATTTTTTTAGAGTTCTAATACATTCCTTTAAAATTAATTACATAATCCTTTATTTAGTAAAACACTACATCGGTTTTGAATAAATTTGTACAACTATCATCATAAAATTAATTATTTATCATAGTTTTTCACTTACGAATGCATTTTAGTACTTTTCCAAAACATATTATTAAATAAAAGGGATATTCGAATTTTGTATCTTACTTAATTTAAATTATTAAAAATGATGATTTTTTTAAACATCTATTTTAAATTAATCCTAAAACATTTTCATCCTAAATATACAGTGTTTAGTTAGTTAATTTAGTTATAATTGAATTAACTTCTTCTCTATTTTTAGAAAAAATATTTGATACAACATGGTTTTTTTTTTTTATGTTTCACTTAAAATCTAACATGAAAGTTCATTTTTGGAATCACTCTTCTTTATGTCATTCAAAATTTATCATGGCATAAGGTAACTTTGCTAATATTCTCGGGATTATCAAAGTCATATACACCTGTATTCTTCAAAAAAAAATTTCTCTAATTCATACATGTACATGAATAACTTTAGCATAATAGGATAAATTTTTTATGAATATATTGTCATTCAAAATAAGATATATATATATATATATATATATATATATATACATATCAACAGGATCTAATTATACAACAACTGCAAAAATTTTTATTGGTATGAAATGTGTATGATATTACAGTTAACATAATATGGAAAACATGCACGATATGCGAATTTTGAGATATGCTATTATACGTAAATAACAAAAAGATATTAAATAGTATAAATTTGCAATAGCAAAATTTTATCGGAAAATAATACTGTTAGTTTTTAGAAAGGAAATTTAAAATAATTTTTATAATTAATCATTTTGATATACATGCACACATATTTACCCGTGTAAAATCTGTAACTGTAAATATTTCAAAGGTTTTGTGCACTATAAAGATTCATGAAATATGTTGAATCAATAGCAATATCTATACTAAAAGATTTATTTACTTAAATGATATATTTACAAGTTAATTAGCTTGTCAGGAGAGCTAATAGTAACTTTTGGTTAGAAGAAAATGTGGAAGAAGTAGAATCGGAGGAATGGAATAAAATTTCACTTATAATTATTAAGTTTTTAAAAACAAGAGCGATCTGCACAATTGAAATAATTTCTTTTCAATTGCAAAAAGGATAAAAAGAAGGAAATTATCTACTAAACACCATAAACTGTATAAAATCATTTTCAAAATGCGAAATCTTTTAGTATCTTATTTAAATGCGACATCTATTTTTAAAAATGTATGAACAAAAAAAGTGAATAACACTCTTATTTTTCACTTATAAACTAAAGGAATTTTGTTACGTTAATATAAATAAATCTATTTTTTTCAATTGAAGAATGTGCAGCTATTCTTTTATTAAAGTAACGAAAATTATAGTTCAAATGAAAGTTTTTTAATTAAGGCATTACATTTCTTAATTCCTATACAATACGGTAAATTAGCAAAAAGTTTCCTTGTACGTCAAAAAATAAAATTCTTTCAAGATTATCTAGCAAAGTTTTCCACTTTAACCGATATTCATTGCACTCTCTGCTAAGTCTGAAAGATTAGATGACACGGCAGCAAAATACAGACCATTTCTGCGCAAGGAAAAACGATGGCCAAACAAACCACAAATGACTTTATCCAGCGAACGTTCTGCATCAACTTCCAATCTCTGTGACGCACGTAAGATAGAATCGCAACATGCATACCTTAATCAATCTCCTCTTCCTAGATCAGAGCTAATGAACGTAATCTAACAGACTGCCAGAGATGAGAGAGCAATGAAAACGAAAAGGAATGCCAAAAAAAAAAAAAAATGATCCTTACCATGGACTCAGCTGGCGCTTTGTTAATGGTTGATGAGGGGAGGACTGAGTGGAACCAGCAGCAAAAATGAAGGTAACGAATAAAAAAAAATAGAAGGAACCACACAAGAAGCCGAATTAAGCCTGCACTACATCCATTAGACCTTTCTCTTTGGAGTAAGTGAGTAAGTACGTTCTCTCTGTCCGGGTAGGATAAGTCCCCGTGGAATAGACGGGGATGCACGAAAGGTCAGTAACGATGTGCTTAACTGTAACCGCCAAATGGCGTCAATCTTGCAAGGGCGGTCCAGATTGAGCGAAGAAGTCGGGTGGCAAGTGGTTCCGATAGTTAGCAAATTGCTGCATTGACAATAGGAGATGGGTAGTTGTAATGAAAAAGCTTCTGTCGTTTTGCGTCTTTCCAAGTTTGGGTTTGGTGTGTAGGAATTGAATATTTGATGTTAAATCTTCTCTTCAACTACCATAAGACGTTGATCTTATCTAAATTTTTATAACATACGCTTCCAAGAAAATACATTGCTTAAAAATTTTATTATATAAATGCAGTTATACTTAATTATTTCGGTTTATAGAATAATCTCAAATGAAAATCATTACTAACTTATTTTCCGTAAAAATAGTCGGCTTTTTAAAATTAATATAATGCAATTTATTATAAAGACTTATACAAAAAAATGCTTCTGAATAATTAAAAAATATTACAAAATATAATCTAGTGAAAGAAATTAAATACATTTATAAAAATATATTGAAAGTATTGAAAAAAAACTCATCAAACATAGAAATTTATAAAGAAATAAGTGAAATAATTAATTTATTTCACTTTCATTCAGCAATCAAAGATAAATGAACGTGTCAAAACATTCCAACTATCAATTAAAATTTATGCATTCACACTTCCCTGTTTATACTTCAAAAGGAACACAGATTTTCTTAAATAATTATCATTGATATTATTTATGACTGGAATGTAGAGTTAAGAATTCATTATGAAATTCAACGTACCATACAACATTTTATTCTACTTAATTACTTATATCAAGAGATATAATCAGTAATTTATAACAATTTCGAGAAAAATATTTTTTAAAAGGAATTTTCCCAGAAGTGCACAACTAAAAAAATAATAAATGTAAAACATAATTCATGCGTCTATGTGATTTTTTATTTTGTTAAATAAGAAACCCATTTTAGCCGCATTATATTCATTATTTATATAGTAAATAATACTCCAGTACTAAGTCCTTCTGATTTGTATTAAAAATGTTTTGAAAATCATTAAAACATTTTTGTACACTATCGTATGATATATACAAGATATTTATTCATTAAAACCAATTTTACAAATAACTGGTTTAGATATCTTTATATATTCTAAGCGGTCAACTCTTTATATAAGTTATTATTTGTTCGGCATTTGGCGATGTTATTATATGAGCGGCATTTGGCAAAGTTATTATTTGTTCGGTACAATACTTTTATTTTTCAACTAAATAAAAACTGATACTATGGCGAATTTTTTTTTTTTAATTCAATATGTTTATTGTGTGTCTGAGATTTAACTTCAAAAAATTCCGATGACGTTAAACAATAAGTATCTAACCGTTGAAACGATCCTTGCAAAATAGGTATTTGTATACTTCTTCCTCAAGATACATACTGTGTTTTATAGTGTTGATGATTGAAAGGATTGTTAACATAGTAACATTAAATAATTGCTTACATCAAGCACATTTTTAATATATAATATTTATTCTACGTTGTCCTTAAAGTGAACGAGAGTAACACGTAAAACTAAAGAGGTATCTCCAGACATAAGAAATCGTATCATTGAGTTCCTAAAAAATTAGAAAATCATATCGAGTATATGGAAATCGATTAAGTTATCATGTACAATTGTTGGGTATATAGTGAGAAAGTATACGTAAATTGGATGCATCAAAAATAAAGGCAGTCCATAAAAAATCTTATGGGTTCAGCTTAAAAAGAAATTCATTATTGAAATAAAAAGGAAAGTGCCTGAAAGTGCTTGAAATTTGCTTTGGCCTACGGAAAAAAAAAAAGAATTTTTGGAAAACAGTGATTTTTTTTTCTGCTGAGAGTAAGTTTCAAATTCTTCATGCCAAACATACGAAAAGTTTAAAGTAAAAATAAAACTGCTTTATATCCAAAACGTTTGCTCCCAACCCTCAACCTTGGTGGGGAAAATATTATGGTTTGGTGTGAATGATGCCAGTTGAAGTACAAAATTTTGATTTTATTAAACTAACAATGTCAACTTAAACATATATTAATATGAAGAGGTATAACATATTAAACAGTGATACGAAATCCGGGCTAGAGCAAACTTTTAACTTTTAAGCTGAATAATGACTCATATAATGCTGCAGTGGTCACCAGAACATTGCTTACTTTACATTGCTCGAGAGCAACTGGTACTTCCTTAAGGCACCCGTCTACCTGCCATTTTGATTTCGTGTACGTAATGTTAAACCTATGGAATTTCGACATTAATTCTCACATGTTTGCTTTTATTTCTATCTAAATGCAATAAAGTGTATCTGATAGAACAAAAAATAATGAAACCTTCATCGAGATTACTTTTCTTCACCAATTTTTGAAAAAATATTTTTACCCCCTTTTAATGATTCGTTTGAGAGTGTTCCGGTCTTTAAATTTTTTTTAAGTATATTTAAAAATCGGAAGGGAAAAGTAATTCCTCAAAAGCATTCATTATTTTTTGCTCTGTTGGAAATATTTTATTACATTCAAATAGATCAAATAATACAGATGGGAGAATTCAAGTCGATATTCCATAGGATTAACATTACATCCATGAAATCAAAATGGCTAGTAGACAGGGGCCTTAACAATCTCAGACCTAAATCCAATACAAAATATATGGGTTCTATCGGATACACAAATTTGAAGAAAAATAGTATCATGAACCAAAACAATTTAATCAAGCACTCAGAGAAGTATGGAATAAAACAGATCTAACCGTCACAAAAGAGTTTGAACAATCAATGCTACAATAATTTAAGGAATCATAAAAGCTAAATTACTTCGTTTAAAGTATTAACTTGTTTTATTTAAAGTAAATAAAACAAGTTAACACTTTCTTAATTATAGCACAATAAAGAAATGTTCAAAAGCTCTTTTTGTTATATTTTTGTATACTTGTGTATTAAAATGTTAAATAAAATATTATTATTACTTTGTTTTTATCTTTATGCAATCAATATACATTAATGTTTTACATCCTCGTTTTCTTAAATATTTTATTATTTTTTTATTTTAATTTAAGAAAATGAAATGAACATTTAATTATTATGCTAACTAAACAAACATACACGCATATATATGTATATATATATATATATATATATATATATATATATATAAAAGAGGTAAGTAATTTTAAGGTATCTTAAGTAATATTCGGTCCTTCAAAGTAAGAAAAAAATGCATATATCTTAAGAAATATTTAGTTTCAAGATGCGTCGAATATGACATGAAATATTTTAAATAAATGTTTTTACATATGTCTGAAAAGAAAATAATTTTATTGTGGTGGATATTTGTGAGTGACTCAAATTATGAATTTAAGAAATACTGAATTTAGAAGCGATCTTCCACATATTTTGTAATAGTAAATACAAATTTAAATTAATTTTTTAGTCATGAAATCCAGGCCTAGAAATCTAATACAGGATGAATGATGGTATGTGAAATATGTCTTAAAGTATTCATATTAAGATTGAATACTTTATTTTTCACAGATTATTTTACTCTTCTATGTAATAGAAACTTAATTCTCTTCATCATTCCTTAGGTAATCTTTAATATTCACTTCACTTTTTCAGCTAATATTCTTTAATTAATATTATATTTTTATATACCTTAATGTTTAATATTAAAATTTTCAGGATTATCGTGAATAACAAAGTTAAGTATTGTATCCGAGTAATTATTTTCACTTCTAACCTTGTTAAATTTATAATCATATTAATTTTTAATATTTACGTTTTTGAAAATTATGTATTACATTATCTTTATAATTCCATAAACTGAAAGTCTTACACAAATACTTTTTTAAACTCAATTTTTTTTATGTGTGCAGTATTTTAAAGTTTCATATTGAAGCTCATTAAAAAAGATTTAATTTAAACTATGTGGATAGAGTCACAAGCAAAATAAGATCTAGAATCCTGCTAAGTTTTCCGCGGAAATTATAGAAAAAACAACTGTATGAAACGTAGAAAAAAACTTATGAAGAATCCAACACTGCGATAAAAGGATATGTAAATTCTCGAGTGTTTTTAAGACACTACTTTAAATATCTAGAAGGATCTAAGTAAACAACGATTGGATTGTCTTCGTATATATTAAATTATTTTTAAAACTAGACATACTAATCAAACTCGATGTATTTCATGGTATTTATTCTCTAGAATAACAGTCAATATAAAAAGTTCTATCATCTAACTGAATAAATTTCTAAGAAGTTCTCGCATAAATCGCTAGTTTGAATATTTATTGCATTTCAAAAATAATCGGTTAATATTTACAAGTATTTTATATAGAAGAAGATGCAATACTTATTCCATTTCATTACGTACAATAAAATGCTATAAGTATAAAATTTTCAAATGAAGTTAGATTCCACCAAGTTCATTTATTTCCCATATTGCGACATTTATTATAATTAGAGAGTTATAACCAACTCTTTAGCCCATGATTTTATTGAAAAAGTTATTACATATTTTTCATCCATGCAATTTGGTAACTGAAAACAAACTGGAAATAAATTTAAGCATTTCTATGCAATAAACAGGAAAAAATTAGTATCTAATTGAAATAAAATCACTGGTAATTAGCATCGATCATTAATTATGTAATCGAATGTAATTATGAGTACACTGAAAACGCTTGTTCAAAATTTATATACTTCGATTCATAATTAACTTCTTGTTGTAAAATAAGTTCAATTAGCAATATGATTTATGATATACAAATTCGTTCATTTTTAGAACTTAAATTAATTAATTGTATCCGGAGAAGAATATTTATACTTTGTTCCTGGTGGTATGATTCAGAACATGATTACAGACAAAAAAAGCAAAACAATTAAGCTGCTCTGAGTGCGAATATATATATATATATATATATATATATATAAATATAAACCTCTCTTTCATGAACCTACAAATTTAAACCGAAATAACATCGATTGTTGTTGTGTGTGTGTGATTTTTCAAATCAATGAATTTCTCTCACACTTAATTTTTATAGTTTCACATTTTATATGACAAATACACTCATTTATATTTTTGTATTTTCTATGAAGCTTTAGATTAGATCAGTAAATATATTCTCCAATCAATCTAGAAGAATAAATTTTAAATAATAGTTTCAAATCTAAAGTATTTAATATGTATTTAATTTTCTTGAAAATAAATATTTCACGATAGCAATATATGTTTACTTTGTATAAATTAAGTTCTTTATTACGCCCTCATTATTTCACATTCTTTTTTAGGTAATTTATACTCTTCAAAAATTAAAGTATTTTGTAGATACCTGATATTACTTTCCATAATATATTCTACTATAAATCTTTAATCAGTCAGTTTTCAGAATTTTTCTTTATTATAGTACTGCAATTAATTTTATATTTTCTGCTCAGTTTCAACAAAAATATTTTATCCTCAATTATGACAAATTTTAAGCAAATGTTTCATTAGTTATATATACATTGAAGAAATTATTTAATCATCTATTGTCAAATTAACTTTTAAAGCGTGTGTAATTTTTTTCAGTCCAAATTAAATTAAAGATTTTAATTATGCCTCTTTGTTCTATGTTACGCTTATAATATTTTCATTATAATTCTTGTTCATAGTTTTGTTAATCAAGAGAAAAGCAAGTGTAATGGAAAATTTTTGAAGCAATGAAGAGTCTTACGCCTTCATTCAGCTTAAGAGGAAAGTAAACACATACATTATTCTCAAAACTACAAGACCCACTTATAAACCCTTTCATCCGAGATGCTTCAGAATTCAGAAGTAAAGCTAAGGGAATTTGAGCATGCTTAGCTGATTACATCCCTTATTTTAAGTAATTTTTAAATAACACATTCTTAAAATATGTAGCCTTTTATTAACTGCGAATATTTTAAATCCAAATAGTGTAACACAAACATAAATTTTAAATATGATTAGGAATTAACTGATTTCGCTTACGGAACACTATGAAAATTAATATATAATAATTAAATAGTTTAATAAAATTACTATGATGAAAGATTTAGAATTGTAATTCAGTTTATAAGATGAAAAATAACGAATTTTAATCACCTGAAGTTGCTAGAGCGAAACAGAGAACTTAAAAGATTATAGATGAAATAAATAATTCATTCAAGATATTGACTTATTAATTAATATAGTAATGCGAAGTATTTGCCCAACATTATAATTATACTATAAGACAATATATATATATATATTTTCTCAAAATCTGAAGAGCAAACGCTTTCGTCTGGTAATTCAAAATATAAATGTTAAAGTCATTAATAATAAATCGAGCAAAAAAAATAATTGCTATTAAATTCATGCTAATCATATTTTATTCACATACATACAGTGTGGTAATAATTAAAGTGACCCTCTTTACACCCCTCTAGAACCCGTTCTACTTATAGAATTTTGAAGAAACTAGGCATATATGTTATAGGGAATGCATTATTATGCATTTGCACTGGGTTGATTTTATACGGATAACATTTTAAAAAGTATCGGAGACATTCCATACTGTCGACCACAGAATCACCAATTCTCGTGACACCAATCGAGCACTTGGTGAAGAATAGCTGGAACTGGAGGCCCTTTCAACCACATCATTAACGACTTTACCGACAATTTCATTTACAACCAGCTTCTAATCTTTTCTTTGCACTCAAGTCTCCAGTCTCTTCAAATTTCATAATCATCTTCATCAAACTTTTTTCGACATGATTCCTTTCCGAATTCCCTTTAAACGACGATATTAACGCAGTGCAGCTAAGCTATTGCTTCCATTGTGATAAAACAATTTTACCAGTAAAGTTTGATCTTTCTTCTGAAAGGGCGTGGTTAATGATGACAAAAGCACACATAATGATTTTCTGGCTCTGACTGTATGTCTCTTTATAGGTTTGACTAATTTGCATAAGGAATTTTTGAAAACGCGACATCTGGTGGTCAAATTGTGAACTATTTCTCATGAAAAAGTTCTTTTCCACATGGTCCATGTAATGTATATACCAAATTTCATTAAAATCCAATACTCAGAACGAGAACTAAAGTGGTCTATATATAGGGACACTTTAATTAAAACCTTTCTGTACAACTATTTTGCTGTTAATAAACTGAAGGATTTATTAATTATAACTTACTTGTGTGTGTTTCTAGATAAAATACTAGGAAAAATAAATAAACTTTAATTTCCAGTTTGACAATGGGTATACCATATTCGATTATTTGTAAATTGAAAAGTATTTTTTTTAAAAAAATAATTCCTTAAGGTAAGAAAGGCATCAAAATATTTTACCTTCTTACAATTACAATACCAATTACAAATTACTTCTAAGTAATCTAGAATTTAAAATATTAAAACAATTAATTCATAAAAGGATTTAGAACTGTCCAATTATTAATAATATTGTGCTATATTGCTAAGTATCCTTCAGTTTATCTCAAAATGTATTTTTTTAGGATTATGGTGAACTTTTAATCAAAGTCTACTCAATCCATAAAACTGATAATTTGTACATTATGATAGGAGTCTCTTTTCTACACAGTGAAATTAATTTTTTTTCTAATAAATATTCAGGAATTTGAGATATAGCAATACATTTGCATAAAAGTTATAGGAAATTTTTATCATAAAATTTTAAGTTGTTTATATTTTATTAAAGTTAAATTTTGAAGTTTTTTAAAGTTCTATGTATAGAATGGCATGTGTTTTAGCACTGCAAATTTTCAAAGTTGGAAATGCAGTATATTTTATGCTAGATGTACCTGAATGCAAGTACTTAAATTGTTAACTTAAATAGATTTATTAATTACTAATTGCTCATACATTACTCATGTTTGTAAATGTGTTTTCTTTACATACACTGATAGAAAAATATACGGATATCCCAATGTTATAATTTCACTTCAATAGCTTTTAGTTTTAAAAAAGTTACGACCCGTTAAGTATAGCATACAATAAGCGCATTTTTCTTTGTTGATGGAGCCTCAATTATCTTAAAATTACTTAGGGTGATTAAAGCATTACAAAAGCATAACATTACTACTATAATACTTTTATCAAAGCGACGATGTCTTTAACTAGCCTGATGTCAGAAGTTTTATTCAAAGTTCATAAGCATATCCCCCAAAATCTACCCAAAATAGCCAACAAGTTTCTTCATATACATTATCATATGAAACACTGGAAAAATGGCATATTTATACAGAAATGTCAATAAATATTTGCATTAACAACATTAAGTGTTCTTGGTCTCTTTTATAATGTACAATATATTTAATGCTTTAATTAACAGTGTAAAACATACCCCTATAACAATATAAACTCATATTACAATAGAATACGAAGGGGTCATAAAGTTTTAATTATTTCCAAGAAATAACCGAGATAAATGAATAAATTTTATACTGCAAATTAATTTATTTTACTAATCATTGTGTTATTAATTACAGTTATTAAAGTTGATTTATTTGGTTTTCATGAAACAGTAGAATGTAGTGATCCACAGTATGCTTGAAAACAGATTTCAATCTGGTGAGTTCTACTATGATGGTCTTTGAAAGATCAGGAACTACTGGAAGAAATTTATTTCTCTGGATAGTAAATAAGAGGAAGAGTCTCAAGAATAATAATCTCGTTTATTTTAGCAATAATTAAAATTCATAATACCTCGGGAATAATAATTAAAAATTTGCGAAACTGTGGGTTATTTCACTCAATTGCTTTCTGAAACCAAACAAATCAACATTAGTAGCTGTAATTACTAACAATATGTACATTATGGATCAATTAATATTCAGAATAAATTCTATCTCAGTATCTCGGCTATTTCTCAGTAACACTTAAAAATCTTTTGATACCCCTTCATATTTAGGATAGCTCGGAAACTTTGATTTTATTGAAATGACTTTTTTTAATGCATTTAAATAAATGCTCGGTCTACAACTTTATTTCTTTAGAGTTAACCTTTACTTATAAAATACAAAAACTACATCCTTACATAAAAATATCAATATATAATATTTTATTCATTTCCACATTTTTTACTTATTTACTTATTTATATGAGTGTAAAAGTTATTAATAACATATCAATAATTGGATCATATAATTAGTGAAAATACGCAGTTATTTTTTTTTCTTTCCTGATCGAAGAATTACATGCAGTAACATTTACTAATTTTAATTTTATTAATCTTACTAAAGTCAACTAATTAATAAATAAACTAACTGACTTATGTAGTAAATAGCTTTTTTTCTTAGCTAAGATGAGGCTGTTAGCTAAGATGAATTGCTTAATTCAAAACATGAGATTAGCTTCTTTACACATACTCGAATCGAAAGAAAATAATAGTACATTACTTTATAATGTTTATTATAAAATCATTTTATGCTTTGAATTAATAAAATATTATTTAGTAAGTGTAAGTATTAAAATCATTTTTATACATTTTCACAGCAACTTAATGAATCTCACGTAAATTCCAGCCGTATGTAATTAGTTATGATGCAAAATGTACCTCTTTGTTTGAAGAGTCCTTGATTTAGAAACCTTACATGTTTAAAATCACAAGAAATAAGACGTTTTATTCAGTTTATAGTACTAATACAAATACGCAATATTATATCTAGAATAGCAGTTTAAATTATACCCATTACATCATAATGTACAATTTCATCATTATTCTTACAAGTAGTAGCCTAAGAATAAATCGCGTGTTAAAGAATATTAAATCCAGCTGTAACCGCAAAGCAACCTTTTCTCACACTTGAAATACCTTACATCAGCATGGTAATTGCTAGGATGTTCACTTTTATTGAACACTGACTTTCGATTTTAAAATTTACATGTATATATAAAAAAAAGTAAGGCAGTGAAAAATGGAGGCTTTCTTTTCCCCCAAAGCGTGAAATTCCATTCTGCCTTCGAAACTATACAAAGCGATTTGCATACTTATGCAAAAACTTCACTTTTCCGAGACTAACGTAGAATTAATAGTCTCTTACACGCTATTCGTCAGGAAAAATTCACTACGCTTCCATAAATCGAATTAAATACTATTGAACTAAAGAGAAGCAGCATTTCTTGCTGTTACGGTGAAAACGAAAAGAATACAGATAAAAAATAATAGGTAGTCTTCCCTCTAGTAGAACATTTGAGAAGTAATGAATTAAATCCGCATTTCGAGCTATAACTTCGTCAATAATAGAATTCGATGTAAAACCACCAGTCGTTCAGTTTCCCAAGTCATGGTGGGAAGGCTCTTTCTCTTTTCTTCTCTCTCCTTACGCTTTATTATTCTACTTTCCTTTCTTTTTCATTACAATTCGATCCATTTGTTGAATGGGTCGAAAAACAACTCAACACAACCCCTTGTAATTAGATTTTATTTAATACGAAAGACGTTTTGAGGAGATAGAAACTTTCCTTCCACTCTGTTTTCCATTTTATCTTTTCTAGAAACAGAAAGTGATTTACTTTGGTGTGTTCCCATATCCACCTCCCACCCATCATTTTATTGTCCAAAGCAAAAAGAAATGAATGTTGATAATTCTAGAAATGCCGTATTGAGTATTTAAGTGATTCTGGTATCCTATTATGACAACAGTATTTTGCTCAATGAAAATGCTTCGTTTTGTTCGAAGAATAAAGCATGAAATGAGATATTCAAATAAACTAACAGAAGAGTCTTAAAAGGCCTTTTTACCAAACAATTCTGTAGTAGAAATGATAAAGTTCTTTGTTTTTAATGCGCTTTCGTATTGAATCATAAATTTTAAGCTTATTGAATAATGTTTAATTTAAAACTAGTCCGAAACTCTGCAATAGCGATTCTTACTCAGTGTTTTACTTTTTTAATATTCTTTTCTTAGTAAAAAAAGAAAACATATTTTTGCTAAGAAAGAAGCAAAGTCAAACTACGAGTTATATTAAAAAGTAGTAAACTTTTCTGTGTGTATTTAAGTCGTATGGTTGATAAAATTTGTGTTTTTTAAAACTTCTTGTATGTTGTAGTCTTTTTTTTAACATTTAAGAATAATTTTGTTCTCATTTACAGAATCCTAAAATGTTTTTCTTCCTAGAAAAATAATAAACTTCTAGAATAATTATATTTAAGTGTAATGATTACTGTACATGCATTAGTAAGTGACAGGTTTTCTGTCATTTATTAAATCAATGATTCTTCTGATAAATACCACCACATACATACCAGAGCTAAATAATAAATAAATATATGTAAATATGTATCTCATATTGTATACACAATGAATGATATTCTTTAGTAATACAGTTATTATAATTTAATTTTTTTTTAAAAAAAATTAAATAACTATTTTTTAGCATTTCATCATAAATTATTTATATTCAGTGAAAGGAAATTTGATTTATATGACATTTTTGTAACATGTAATGCCAATGAATCTACATGTATAAAAAAGAACAAAAAATATTTTTAACGCATTTGAATTAATGGTATATTTTTCATTATTATTAAAACTTATACCCTTTAACTACCTAATATTGAAGGAACAAAACCACAAACAATTACAGCTTAAAATAGTTTATCTTTGGAAATTTTCTCAAATAAATAATTCAGATATTATCTAAATATTTGTATTAAATATATCACCGTTTCTTTTTCTGTTAAATTTAGCTAGGAAGAAAATAGTTAGTCAAAATGTTGGTTTGATTAATCTAATCATTATGTTTTTAATTTGATGTACTTGATTACTGTTTATAGTTAAATATAATTAATCTGTGGAAACACAGTTAATGATTTTAATATTTTGTTTGAATTTTGATGCCATGCATATCAAAATAATTTAATACTTTTTGTGTAAAATATTGTGCTAATGTTTATGAATAAATGTTTAAAAATAAGAAATTAAAATTGTATTTTTAGAGAATCAAATATGGCTTACGAGGACATCTCTGTCACGTGCTGTTTGAAATAAAGTGGTTAAATGTATTTATGGTACATTAAAAAACCAAAATGTTAATTTATACAATGATTGATACTATTTGAAAGAATGAGAAATTAATTTTAGACAGTTTAAGCATATATAAATAATAAAAAAAAATCATTTAAAAACATAAAAAATATTTGAAATAATATGTAAAACATAAAAAATATTTGAAATAATATGTAAAACATAAAAAAAAAACTTAAAAATACCAACAAAATTTTAATTAACCATTACCTGCAAAAGGAACATCAACTTTACTTATTTATAATTGTTTGCCTTTCTATTCATTTATCTTTGATAACTTTCAATGTTTAAATGGATATTTCCGTATAAATAAAGCCTTGATGTTTCCTTATTTATTATGTTTACTTGTTCTTTCTAACAATTTTTTGTAAAAAAATATTTTTATTTACAGTACAAATATTAACAAACAACTATTCACTTGTTATGCCTGTTAGACTTTACACGTACGTTGTATAAAACAAATGTTTTGAGATGAAGCAAGCAAAAAAGGGAGAAAAATATCATTTTACTGGAAAACAAATTCTCCAATCATAGAACGCACGAATGAAAGACTTTGAAGGACAAATATAACAACTTCCATTTCAACATAAACGAATCTGAAATTATTTACTCTCGAATGAAGACTAAGAAAAAAAAAATTGGGTGAAACAATTTTAAGCTCTAGTGCGTCGTGTGTGCATTAACATCAACTTTTCCTGACATACATACGAGAAAAATAGATTTGCTATGCACTTTGCTTTTCAGAACATAGTTGCTCAATAATGTTTTTCGTCTGCATAAAAAAAGGGGAATAAATGTGTATAACAACCCCTTTCCTTCTCTCTAGAACACCAAAAAAATCACGTTCCAATCTCTCATTCGCCCTCCGGTCTTCCAAAAGAACCTCATTTTGTATAAATTCCGAAGTTTTTATATTCGTATCTACCAGTGTGAAAATAATAGAGAAAAAGAAACAAGTAAAATAAAATGGCGGGGCTGCTGCACCAAAATCTGGATTGACTTATGCGAGGTGGGTCGTTGGTAATACCCAGTTCGCATTATCTAAAATTCGCAGCCCCACGTTCGAGGGTGGCCGTAATAAATTGCGCATGGGACCGCTATTTGACGCCCGGCGGTGCAAAATAAATATTCGCCGCGCCATTGCGTCCAATGCGTCAAGAGTGTCATTTGTTCATTCGGTGTTGAATACTTCTGCAGCGGCTAAACGACATTTAAAAGAGTTTAGCATAAAAGTATATTAGGGGAAGGAAATGGGAGGGGACAGCGGCGCAATTCTTCTAAACGACGAGAAAGAAATCATAAATAACAACGTTAGAGACGTTTCTACGGCCGAGATTATGCGTCAGTTGCTATTTAACGACCTTGTATCCATTTTAAACTTCCGCGCCAAGCTATTTTATACATAGTAATACTGTTAAGAAAATTATTTCTAGGAATTTTTTTTACATATCACATCGTAAATGTAATCATTATAAAAACAAGACCACGTCCAAGGAGTGAATTGAAAATTTTCCGAAAAATAAATTGATAAAAGTGATGAGTGGATTCAAACATATGCTGTTGGATTTGTTTTAAAAATTAAAACTTGAATCAGGGAATCAAAATGGATAATGATATGTGGAGACAAATTATTAAGTGTTGTATCTATATTTGGTGAAATATAATTATTGGTAGTATTTCCTACAGTGTTAAGCTTGTACAATTAAACTGAGGATTGAGTGAAGTAGAAATTAATATGCTGTTTTCGCATGACGTAGTGATTATTTTTATCAAAAAAAAAATGAAGTGATACATTTTCTAACATGAAAAAAAAATGTCACTCAAACTACAGTGGGAATTCATAAGATATCTGATTTTTTAAAATTACCAAGAAGAGTAAATTTGAAGTTTTTAATACGTTAAAACATCTTCACTATAACAAGGGCATCAGATCATGTTCATAAAGTAGCTGTCGATGTCGTTTCCGTCGAGGCAAACGTTTGAGTCATGTTGCCTTTTAAGACCCTCCCATTAATGGGTCTGATGCACACTGAATCTATCAAGGCTCCAATTGAGGGCTTGAGGAGGAAAATTTGGAGTAGGGGGGGGTGCCAGCTCTGGTATAATCTTTGTCACTTGTTCAAGGTTGATTACTGTGAAGTCCCTAACCAATAGCTCTCGTGTTGCTTCAAAGTCTGACGTAAATAAACAATCAGTGAATTCCTGTTTCAAGTATATCACAGAAAATGAAAATTATGTTTATGTTGTATAAGAAAAATTATACTTCCAATGAGTTCATATTTAGTTGCAAACATTATAACTATTATAACATTGTAACTATTATAGCATTATAACTATTATAACAATACAATTTTATAAATATTAATAAAATTGTATTGGCAGTTAGTCAAAATTTAATAATGTTGTAAAAATGTAAAATGAAACTTTTTATGAATTGTCATAACCATTTTATGGGGAATAGAGATATAAAGAGAAACAAGACATTTTCAGTTTTAATTCAATAACGGTAAAAAAATTGAGTTAGATTACTTATATAAAGTATTGTTATGTTATAGTTAAAACTGATACTCTAATTCAGATTAAAATGAGTTACAATTTTGGAAGCACTAATGATGAAGCATGTAACAAATTGTTGCGAGATAATATGGAAATATACTCAATATCTTTCAAACTTTATGCAAACTAATTTTGAAAAATGATATTCCAAATTTAAAAATACATATATCTAATTTAAGTCATTTGTATTAATTTAAAACTGTATTTCCAGTCTTAAATAATTATAAATTCGTCTGGAAGGACAGAGGCAATCACTGTACTTAAGAAATGTGTCAATTTATGTATGTTTTTTTTTTTTTTGTTCTCCCAACTATTAAGAAATCAGTAAGACTGAGAAGAATTTAAGCTTAACCGATTCATTAGCAGAATTTTATGCAGAAATGCGTTATTTACGATATATGCAATCCACTTTTGTGAAAAGCATATGACAAATATTATTTTATCCTCTAAGTGTTCTATACCAAAAAAAAAATCCTATAATTTCCTACCAATATTAAGATAATAATTTAAATTATTATAATTTATATTTTAAACCTTTTGAAAGCAGTTTTACTTAATTGCTTTTCACTATCATAAATGTTTTGCAATACATCTATTTCTCCCTATCTGAAGTTATATTGTTCCTATCTAAGAATGAATGGAATCCCTTTTTCCATACTTTTTTGCAATTGATCCCTAGTAGTCTTCAGTCTCCTCTAAGCATCTCTAATACGAAGCTTATCCAGACAGCGGTAATCTATCCATGAGACATCCGCTGATATACAATGTGCGACTGACCCCTGCGAAAATCGATGATCTTTTTTTTTCTTATCATCCATTACCACCATTTCATTTATACTCCATCTCAAGCAATGAGTCTAGAGAGGAAAAGTTCATTCTATTTCCAGTTTTTCTTTTTCTTTTTTTTTATCCCTCAAAGACCACACATCATAAGAATTTTACTTCGTGCATGCATTCCAAGGAAATAAAAAATCTTTAATATATAAGGACTCTACGACCCTTTAAGCTTTTCCATTTTTGCTAGGAGAAAAGGGGCTAATCTCATCCTTAAATGGACGAATTTCGTTTATCGTCTCAATAAGTCGAAAATTCCCTTGATGGCTCTCACTTCACTTCATTTTATAGCGGCTATATTTTTAGAGGGAAAAAAAATGCTGTTAATCCTACTTACTTTTTCTTTTTCATAAATCGACTTCCTTTGATTTGAGCAATAAAAAGGCTTATAGGCGATTTATAAGATTCGTAAAGTCTTCCATGAAACGGTCATGTGTTAAGTTCTGAAACTTTTTATTTTACTTTTTCAGACCTCATAGTTACAATATTTCAGAGCCCTATTTTATTGAACTTTTCTTCCCTTTTATTATTTTACAACGTAAAGAATAAATAAACAAATTAAACCCTTAAGTGATATATTTTATTCTTATTATTTTAAGAGGAAAAAATATTTTATCATTAAAATTTATCACTTTAATTTTTACTTTGTCTTAATCTAAGTAAAGAAGTGATACTAATTTATTCCTAAGGAATAAATATTCCCTCTTCAAATAAACTAAATGTGGGTATAATCATTTTAAGTATTTTTAATATTTTTAATTATATATTTATTTTCTTATTATTTCCTTACCTCCTTAAACAGGTTTTTTTTTTTTGAAATTGCTTCTTCCTTTCAAAAACACCTAATTAAAAAAAAAAGAAAGAAAGAATTTGCATTTTTCTTCCAACTTCTCATAAAATCTTTCTATTTTATGTTAAATAAAGGATGCTAAACTGAAAGAAAGGAATTTATTAATTATAAAATATTTTGAAAGTGTTATTTTAAAATATCAGTTCATGTCTCATAAAGCAATATTTATTCATAAAATAGCATATATATATATATATATATATATATATATATATATATATATTGATGAAAATTTTTGTATTAATAAGTGTTACTCATTAATAGTATTCACAAATATTTGCAAATAATTTTATGAACCGTAAGTAGTTACTTATAACAGTCCTTTCTCATATTGTCACATTGTAGTAAATGTTGAAAACATAATTGAATCTTAAGTCGAGTGCAATTTTTACATAGCTAATTTTACTTTAGCAACTAAATGACACATATAGAGAATGAGTCCTTCATAAAATCCTCACATTGACAAATTTCTTTTCGAAATCTGTCTTCTTTTATGTACTCAGTTTGTGGACATAATTATCCAGAAGATCCTCAAAAGATGGTCGGAAACCAGAAGTCTCAAAGTAAATATTTCTCCTTCCAAGTTTTCGAAAATCGAATACATGGTGCGAGAGAAATAAGGTTTTACCCTACTGACGTGATATTGCTAATCAATGAGGCTAAGAACTAGTAGGGGACAGAACTCAGAAACCCTTGTTAAATCCTCTAGGAAATGAAGTTGTGGTGAAGGATTCTAAAGGCTTAGTCTTATCTTGAAGCTCTGGCATGATGATGGATTCTACATCGTTTGGATTTGTTTTGCTAAGCACCTGCTCCTCTGTCCCCTTCCCTTACCAGGTTGCTAGTATTTCCGAATCTTTTAGGGTTTGTAAATCTGCCGAGACGGGGCCTCTTGGTTCAAGTTTCTGACCAATATTAACTCATTTAGCAGGCATGTGATGGAGAGGAAAGTGTTGGTTCAATTAAAGTTATCAGATAAAATTTACGGTAAGGATGAAATGTTTTAGTGGTATGACTTCATTAAATTAACGATCAAATGTGTGCTTTGCGCTTATCAAAATACTACTGACTTGAAAATGATAACAAGAAACATTAAGGAATAATACAGCACATTCGTGGGTTATCTTACAGTTTTCATAATTACTTGGAGAAATCGAGATACCTGAATAAAATTTATTCCGCCTTTAATTTATACTTATGAACATATTGTTGTAAATTTCAAATATTAATGTTGGTGTTTGGGTTTCGGGAAGCCGTAAATTGTCATCAATCGAATAATTGTAAATTATTCGATTGTATTATGACGGCTTTCGAAAAGAATATTAAGAAAACGCTGGGAAAATATTATAAATCTGTATGGGGAATATTAAGTGGAATTTGAAAATAAATAAATAAAAATTAAATTTATCACAATATTTTTAGGAATAATTAAAAATTTAACGATGTATCGGGATAATATTTAAACCTGTACGATTCTGTGAATTACTTTAGTCTACGTCCCCTTGAAACAAAACAACATTAATAGCTGTAATTTACAGCAATTTATACATAAAAATAAATTATTTTTGAAGAATAAATGCTATCCTCGTATTATTCCTTAGTGATAATTAAATCTTTACCACTCCGCAAGTTACTTTAATCAACTGCATTCTGAAACCAAACAGATCAACATTGATAGCTGAAATTTACAAGTATATGTATAGAAAAATAAACTTATGTGAAGAGTACATTGTATCCAGATAACTTGGGGGTATCCCTTAGTAATAATTAAAACTTTACTATGTATACTTGTACGGACCATTTTTTTTCCAAGTAGAAAATTATTTCAATATTGATATTTGATCGTATAATTATATCACGCATAGCAATTTTCATATCATATTTTGTATTTCATTTTAAGTTTAACTTCCTGTAAAAATATAATACTAAATATCAAATATATTTTGTGCTTGCAAAAATATTAATTATAAAAGGATTGAATAAATTATTTGCTCTTTGATTATTAATAAAGTGTAAACATACCTCTGTAATAGAAATTTTTTCTAATGAAATAGAAATAAACTGGTTTGAGTTTTATACTTTACTTTTAGACAAATGTTGTCGTAAATAACAGGAAAAACATTTTATAATTATTAAGAAAATCAACAGTAATAATGCACATAAAAATCTAACGTTTAATAAGAATTTTTTGACTGAAACGAAAGTAACAGTAAATTTATTTGCCATCAAATTAGAATGTTCTTATGAAAGGTAATTTAATATAAATTTCTCGCGAATATCACTAATATGGTTAAGCATAATTATAAATATTTTGTTCGTTTATTTCTACATCACGATAAAGTTGAAATTGATTTACACGTTAAAAAGGTCTGGTAAAAGTAAATTATTTTTTGCCCTATATTTCAGTAAATTATTTGATTTCAGATTTCATTTTGAGAGTTTCAAGTTAATGTATAACTTAGTATTATAAATTTGTAATCTTGTGTAGGAGTATTCTTATGTAATATTTCTAAATTAATTAATTAGCTGTAAGCTATTTTAGGTTAATTTTTCTGTCTCAAAGTAATAACAGATGCTGGAGAAATGATGCAAAATGCAATTGAATACCATAAGATAAATGTATATTCTTTTTTGATAAATATTTCCATCAAATGGCATAAAAACTTCAAAATAATGATGCATATAAGTTTTTCTTTTTAAAATAATAATGTTACATCATGAGATTAAAAAATTTATCATATCTTACTTTAATAAAAAGAAATTCTGAAGAATAAAATTAATACAAGTTTGTACAGAAGGAGTGTCTATACAAGTTTCTATACAAGTTTGTACAGAAGGAGTGTCTATGAAGCAACTTAAATTGTTCTTATTTTGGAAATGCAAATACAATATTTTAAAAATTTATCAAAATAATTCTGGTTGTCTTGAAAGCATAACAATTTTAAAGTATTATCAAAGTCATTTTTAAAATGGTGTTCATGCTTGAATTTTGCTGTAACAAACACTACAAATACATTTCAAAACTACTTTCATCTTACAAGCAGTAATATTTTGAAAAAACTGCTTAGTAAGAAATTTAAAATAAACAACAAAGCAGTAATTATATTCAAAGCAAAGCTATCTAAGTAAAGTTACCGCAATAGGCAAATTAACTAAAATATTAAACCAGTTTAACAATCCTCTTTCAAAATTTGATTATTCTTACATATATATTTGAGAATAGTTAAGATTTTAACGATCACTCAGAATATGTATCCTTTCATAGATCATTTTTAAATAGTTGAATTTATTTGGTTTCATCGTTATCGAGTCTTACAACATTTGTCAACATTACAGAGTTTTAAATATCGCATTTTCACACCGAATTCCAGGTTTATGGAAACATTTTTCTCTAGGGTATTTTTGATAAGAAATAACTTCTGATTATATTTAATTTATTAGAGTGTATTCATTTAGAGCAATCATTATGGAATGGTTTTATATTTGTTTTTATTACAAAAATTAGTATCTGTTTACTAAATCTTTATTAGATTTAGAAAAAAAGAAAATTTAAGAGAAACAAATCAAATGTTTACTTACAATATAGCGTTGAATCAAAAGCAATTAAAATAAGTTTTAAGCTGCAAATTTATTTCATCGGAGTGTTTTTAAAACTATATTTATTTATATAACGTAAGAAGCTCAATTATACGCAAATACACAACAGTATTAATTTTTTCTAAAAATGTTATTTCTTAAAATTAAGTTTAAATAATGTTAAGGAAAATTAATAAGTTACATTGTACCTTAAGACTTAGGTGAAGCAGCTACAATACATTTTTTTTATGTTTTAACAAAGAAATATTTTGCACGTTATTATATCATTAGCGTATGATTTGTAAATTTTGCCTTTGTTGCTATATGAAACTGCGCACTATATTAGGTGGAGTTCAGTAATATACAATATTTATTATTTTGAACGGAAAATAAATTGTACGATGCATCCTTTTGTAACAAAATTTATCTCAATTTTAATTGCAAATTAAAATTTTAGCATATGTTTCCTTTATTTTAACTGTATTTTAATCATATAAAGGATGTAGAAAATATCCTTAATTTCTTTCCTATATATATATATATATATATATATATATATATATATATACATCAGCCCTTTACAAAATTAATACTTGATGATAGAAATTTATTCGTGCGAGTGATATTTCACCAAGAATAAAACAAGAAAAAAATTATAACAATTCTTAGAGTTTGACATAACATAACTGTAACTTCCTTATTTCCATTCCATAAGTTTTATGTTAATATGTGCATCTGATATAACTCACTCTTTACTGAATTTTTGTATAAATCAGACATTCATTTCGAATAAATAGAATAGTACTCCCAAATTGGTATTAAAAATATTGAAGTTAAGTAATGACATGTGGTATAGATCAAACTAGAATAATGTAATTGACATTTGCTATAAGAGGATACAATTACAGAATAACTTAAATATTTTTGTGCATAATAATACCTATATGCCATGAATGTATACATATTAAGAGCTCAATTGCAAAATAAATAAATAAAATGGTATTGAAATCAGAAATACATGTAAGTCAATTTTAGCTTAAACCATATTTTGTTTCAGTTTTCGTTAATTCAATTTTTTTATATTTATAACAGCAAATTTAACAAAGGAAATGTATCAAATTGATTAAATAAATAAGAATATTTATCAAATTGATTAAATACACATAACTAAGAATAAAAGAAGAAATGGAGAACTTGTATGATAATGCTGATTCATATGTAATTTGCAAAACATGTTGTAGAGTGAAACAGCTTTTCTTATTATATTAATGCTTTTTCTTATTAAGATGATTTAAATGATGAATATATAATTCCGTTATCTTGAAAGTAATTTCCAAAATAAATGGAATAATAATCTACTAATCTTTTCTGTATGTATGAAAAAAATGCATAAAAGATTATTAAGTCTGTAAAAAAGTTAATTTACTCTAAATGAAGTCAAAAATGATTATTAATGATAACATAATTATATATTACCAAAGGTACACATTTATTTAGTAATAAAAATTTTAGAAAACTGATAAATGCGATAATAATTTTCGATAAACGTTTAATACATTTTAGCATTATATTTCATTTTATTTAGGATTAAATATAAATATTGGTTTAGACTATCAATCAAAATAAATGAGCATGCAAGACAACCTGAAAACTTTTTCTTTTGCATGTGAAAAACAAGACGTTGAGGAAATAACTGCAGATAAAGCTAATTTATAATAAATGCATTCTATTTTTATTTAATAACAACATTGTATAGTTAAAAAATATTATAAAAAATAAAAAAAAAGATTTAATGTTCTTACGTTTCAAATACGGATTAAAATCATCTTTATAACATATTAGACCTTATAAATAAAAAAATATTAATTACCTAAGTGGAAAAAAATATTTCACCCTGCAATAGATACGTGTCAAGATGACTACGTATGTGATGGAAAGGAATTTTTTTCCCCTTTGCATTAGCTGTATTTCCAATACACGTTTTTTTATAGGAAACACCCCGCATATTTTTTTCAGCTTCAATCAATCCCTACATAACACTCACATTGATATCAGAGCTATACGTGAGTGGAGTTATTAATTATTAATCTCGGCCGTAGATATCCATAAATCCCACCATGTAACTTATCCTGAAAAGATCTGGTTTGGCTTCAGCGTCGATCTTATGAAAAGGTCATAAATGTCGTACTTTCCTCTTATTGGTTCTTCAAAGTTTTAGGAATCGAATGGCTTAAGTGGTGTAAGTTCTTGCATTATTTTCAACTGGATTATACTGAAATGGTAATGTATAACTCATACAAATAATTAATTGTATTTTATGCAATATGTTTTCCTCTTATTTTTTAGATTTCGCGCATATTTCAAGTAAATCACAGGGTTTTTTAAACACTGAAAAATACTTGGGTAGTAATAATTAATATACAACATATGAATTATTCATGTCTAAATTACTCAAATCATGCTATTTAATATCCATAATTTTTTATTCAGAAATGTTTTTTAGTATCAAAAACCATATTCTCTGTTTTGAAGACTTTTGTGATACATCTGTAGTACCATTTAAGACTTTAGGAAATTATATTAGAGGCATTCACAGATATGCCTGATTTCTTGACTTTATTATTTTTTTTAAAATTACAAATGAAAAATGAAAAGACAAATCAAGATGTTAAGCTTTTCTTTTTTAAAGTAATATATATGAATGTAATTTATTTATGGTTGAGGATTACATATTTATATCAAGTTTATTAAATAAAATATAACTTCAAAATTGCAAAATAAGGCATTTATTTTGAAAATATCAATTTTTATAATGTTTCTGCCTATATACAAAGGAGCACTTTATGCTTCTAAGCAACTTTTTTTTTAAAAAAAAATATGTTTCACTGTAAAATAAAAGATTCCATCTAGAGTTCAAAATAGAAATTAGTTGTTTTTTAATGAAATTTTCTTCCTTCGATTGTGAAAATGTTCTTCCAAAATTTTAACTTCATGCCCCAAGAGATATATGTGTAACATTTAAATGCTGTTTCGTTTTTTATTACAGCATATTTGTAGAATGCTAAGAAATAGTCTTATAACCAAATAAATTTAATATTAACTTTAATAAAAAAACATTATGTTTTCCACCTATGTATATATCTTTTGAAACTACATTTAAAAAGGAAGTTAGAGGAATTAATATAATTTTCTCTCTATGCGAAAATGATAAATATATATATATATATATATATATATTCCCATGAATTAATTTGTCTCAGATAATGTGTTGATCACATTTAAAACAATAGTAATCAAAATAGTCGCATAGTAAAAAATATTCTACAATTTCAGAAAGTTACATCTTTTATGAAGTAACTGATTATTTTCTATTTTTCTATTACGATCGTTAGAATTTTAAAAGAGACATTTTTTATAAATGCAATATCTACAAGGGTTTTTGGTTACATCTTTCTGAGAAGGTTGACATTTACTTTGCATTTCTGATATATTTATATAATAAATTTTAATTTGAATGATTTATATATATATTCTTCAGTCTCAAAAAAATAGGAAGTCACTTAAGACATATGCACTAAATGAATACAATAAGTTATGAAATGTGTTAAAAAATTCATTGACTGAATGGAATTATTTCTTTTCAATACACTCCACACTTCAATATGTCATTACCCATTACAATTTTAATGCACTTTGCGATCATTTGTCCCATAAGAACTCTCAAGTGGAACTCAAAAAACTATTTCTTCCCTCGATGCATAGTCATTTCTACTAATAGGTTATTTAGATTTCCTTCAATTCAACACGTTTTCATTAATTTCGAAAATAACGAATCTATGCCATTACACCTCTCAAACCAAGCCCTCTTATAAGTATAGATCAATGAAAACAAGAACTTACGCATTAGCGCTTATTATCAGACGGTTAACACCCAAGTTACGTGATTAACGTGCAGTCAACTGACCAGTACGTCAATTTCTATGCCAATAAAGGCTAATGGGTTATCTACCATAATTTCTTTGAAGATTTTCTTCGTGAGTTCTGCCTCTTACGATTAATGCCATTAGAAGAAAAGGGCGAAAAATCTTGATCAGTATCAGTAACTCAGTAGGTATCTGCTTCCTATTAGTATTGCAGACTTATCTAGTGTAGGAAGCAATGAAGGAAATCTGCGTACTTCATTGAAAATCACTGCGGTTAAAATAAATGGAAGTTTATTTTTGACTTAATGAAGAGTTAAATATTAAACTTTCTTTTCGTGTACGTTAAATCAAAAAATTCATTGATAAGCTTTCATTCGATTTTACAAACCTTTTTGCGTGGCGTATTAAACTTCCTTTTTGATACATTCCCATGTAATTCTGTAATCATTATTCAAAATCAAATTATCCTTCAAATATATTTATAGAATAGATATGAGTGTTTTCAGAAAACTAATATATTTATAGGTTTTATTAACTGTAAAGTCGGTATGAAAACATTAATTGATTTATCTCATAGTGTAAAACGAAACTGATTTTCTTCAAAATTTAGTTTGCTGAACTTCTTCCCATTTATTAAGTGATTTCTACTCTCTAGTTTTCCTATTTTAACTCAACAATAAATTAATAAATTTATGTGCATTGGAAAAAATAATATTTTTATGAATGATGGACGTTATAATTATTTTGATTTGTTGCTATATTATCGATTCTATATTCGCATATATCTTATATGAGCTTATAGATCTGTATAGATAGAATAACGTATGATATTTCTTGAGAATGTGCTCTTCTCCAAAAGTATAAATATCTATCGAAAACAATTCATGATTTTCATCGTATTTTTTCTTGTATAAATATAGAATATTTCATACTTTATGTAATTGAATCATCTTGAAGTAAAAGTGACCGTAGCTGGTATCAATTAATCAATGGAGAATCATTCTCCTGCTCTTGTGATGTTGAAGATCACGGGTTATTTTCAAAGATAATTAAAAATTGCGGTGAGCTCACTTTCAACAACTATTCGAGAATATAACACTGTACTAGCAAGAGAATTGTCTCTTTTGTCTGTTGATATATCTCAAGCAAATAGAAAGCAACCTGGCAGCGTTTCTTGTAGACCCATTGGTCAGGTCGATACCTAACCAGCATTCTAGCTCCAACTCTCTGCATGCCTCTCCTTTCGGGGTCCGAAAACAGGTGAAAACCACACTAACAAGTTTTGTGGATCCCCCATATATTCAGACAAGGTCCGCAGTAAGATAGGTTCAATTGTAAATAGCAACTATGCAATTTATTTTCAACTTAACGTAATATTTAAATATAAATCTATAATATATTATTTTATATATATATATATACTATATCTCTATATATATATATATTATACCTATAACAAAGGCTTAAAAAAAATTTATAACTCTTAATTCCTTGTAATCTGAAAAAACAGAAAATATTCATACAGGTGAAGTATGTATTATAATTATCAAAAATCTATGATGTTTGATATTTGACGTATGTTTTGAAAAGTACCAGATACAAATTGGGGTGCATCAAACATTCTTTGAAAATCTCACGTTTCTTTGAGTTATTAATCCTCTTCCACCATATTTACATACATAGTTCAATACAGCTATCAAGTGTAAGTACATTTTCATATTTTTTTACTTTCTCGTTTAGATCACAAATAAATGAAGTTATAATTTTAATGCTGAATGAACAAAAATTAATTATTAAAAACATTATTTGTTTTAAAAAAAATTACCCCAAATATGTTGGTGGAATTTTTAAAATTCATTTAATCTAAACCGTGTATATTGCAGTCTAATACATTATTAAATCACTGAATTTTACTATGGGATCAAAATTTGAGCTTGTAAACAACATTTAAATATTAAAATGCGTTAAAAAAATTTAATTTTACGAGAAAGGAAGGTATTAAATAAAATAAAAAGTTGTTGAAAAATGCTTTATTATATCAATGGTTTTAGATTGAATTTTAAATGTTTAATCACTTTTAATAATGAATTATGTTTGTTTGATTATAACACTTAGAACATTTTCAATATATTTTACCTAATAAATTTGGATATCTCTTTCATTTAAGCACTGATGATTTTTTACTTTTTATTTTAATGTTAGTCAGATTGAGTTTGAATTATATTTATAAGGCAGTATTCAAGATATGACCGGCAAATTCCACTTCATGATAGTAGCTTATACACATGTAAAGATGCAGCATCAATAGTAAACTAACATGCAAACTAATTTGAAGAAAACTTCCTGTGATAAATCTTCATGACTGCATGTTCTTAAATTCCGATGTGAGGATTATCCCTCCTCAGTCAGTCAACTAAATCCATACAAATGATTAATACAACACTTCTAACGACAATTTATTTTAAAGATTTATAATAATTTATTCATATTTATATCATGATAAATGGTGATACATATATTTATAGTTGTTGATGTGGGTGTCTCATATTCTTTATTCAGAAGATGATGCTCATTCGATAACCGAATATTAATTAATAGTGCATTTTCTTCAAAATAAAGAAACTATATTTTTCTAAATATTTCAAATGCAGTTCAAAATTAAGACATTTTTCTTTACCCATTATTTTTAAATAAGAGTTTTTGGATTTGTGATACATAACAAAGTTACTACCTTTGTGATTAGAAGATATATGCTATTTTATTTTTTAAAGTTTTATTTTTCTTTCTTTTGATTTAAAATACTTTTTGAAAAAATATTCCAAATAGACTAAAGATATATAAATTATTTTATTTATTTACTTTTTTCAAACTTATTTTACAGTTTGTATTTGTAGAAAACACCCTCCTTATAATGAATAAGTTTATTCAATATCCAGAACTATTTCGAATATATTTGCGGTAAAATTAATTCTATTGAAATGGCTACCGTCTTCTCTTACTGTACCAGTCCATTGTTCTTTTCTCTTAAGGTATGCTGAAGATGCAGTTTTATTTTGTCTCGTTTCGAAAAGTCTGTTCTTGTTTGCTCTGCATGACGTGTGGGCTTGAAAGTCTTGGATACGGATATTTCCCGAACAAGAAATCCTATTTCGATTCCGTTGAATTCGTTTATTCGTTATGTATTTCAAATTTTCTTTCGGTTTTTTTTTATCTGCTGCATTTCTTCTTCCGTTGTCCCTACTTTCATCCATTTCCATGTGGCCATGTCCCTTCTTTTTATTTTACTTTTTCAGCTATCTGTCCCGTTTTTCTCGTTTCCAACCTTCTCGACTGAAATAAGGAACCAAGACTTTGGAGTTGTATCCAGTTTGCGGCTGACTGCAGAAAGTTGTAGTTCTATTTGTTATTTTATCACAGTTCCTCTGCTTTCATCCTGATAGAATTTAGAAGGCAAAAGACATGCTATGAGACAGAGAAATGTTGCAGCATCTGAATGTGCCGAAATTTTTTTCTTCCTTCTTCTGGCTGCTTCCTCTTTTGTTCTTCGAAAATTCTGCTCAGAATCTATATTTTGAAGAATTCAAGCGTTAAACTTTTTTTTCGCTGTGCGTAATACCTCACATGCATAAAATCTGAATTAGATTGAAACGCAATGGATATATCAAGTATTTGAAGAGAAATAAATTCTTTGGTATTTCTTCAATTTCATGATCAGTTTTCAGTTTATTGTATATAAAATTATGCTTAAAGCTTTTCAAAACTTTTTTTTTCATTAAAAAATTTACACCTAAATATAGTGTTTTCTTTATTTAATCGCTCATTGGGGACTTTTTTAAGAAGTGATTAAATTATTGCATTTATCAGAAGAACATTTACATGATTTTCCATTTTTTTTTAATCAAAGAGTACCTTTTTTGAAAAATTAGTGGTATAATGAGGTTTAAAATTTAATAATTTCCATCTCTTAGGTATCTTATGAGTGGAATATTTTAAGAAAAACATTTAAACTAAGAAAAATATCTTTCTAAGTCACATTATTTATAACATATTTTAATGCTGTTTCATTCTGTATAAGATGTTTTTCAAGAAATAATAAAATCTTTCTTTATGAATTAATGAATCAACACTATTTATAAAGAATTGACTTTGAATAAAGAAACAACTTAAATGTCTGACATTTTAAGAAAATTTCACTTATAAAGTATTGCTAACAAGTTTAAAGTGGTAGTTTACGTCCCAAATATCCTACTGAGAATTTTTTTAAAGAAAATTAGCAGTTTTAATATAGCGTGACAAGGAAAATGGAATAAATTTAAAGTTATTGATTTACTCATTGAAATCTTTTATAACAAAAGTATTTTAATCAAATAAAATATATAAAAGTAAGAAATACTTTTCTGGTAAGCTGGTACAAATAATTTGAGAAGTGTTCAAAATTATTTCTAAGACATAAAATAATATTTATCAGTAACAAATCATTTTTAATGAAATGTCATTATGTTTTCCTTCTTTTTGAAATATAAGTAAGTAAATAAGAACATTTTACATAACTAACTCTTTAGTAAATTATTATTATTTCATAATTTATAGTTTTATAACTTTATTTCAACTTTACACTTAAACATCCGCACAATTGTTTTACTTATTTCACTTTCCAGTAGAGCAGTAAAATACTTTCGTATGCTGGTTTTACGTGAAATAGATATTTTCTGCGACGGAGAATTTTCATAGCCAGATTTATTTACTTTTTTAAAAATTTTCTGTTTCAAAAATATAGTTAATCTTAACAAGAATTCTTACACATACTATTTTTTTATCGTTTTTCATATTTATTTTCGCTTTAATTTCTTTTGTACACTGTTTTTGAATAAAAATGAGAGAAAAACAAAAGATAGCAATATCAGATTACTACAATCTTTTCAAAGTCTATTCCTTATTATTATTATTTTAATTTATGCCTTCAAAGTCTAAAAAAATCTGAGGATAAGATTAAATCAAAATAAATATATATTGTAAAAACAGTCCAATAAAAATACTCAGAAAAAGATGATGTGTTGTATAAAAATCTACAAGAAAGTTTATTTGTGTTATATTTCAAAATAAGCAAAAAAAAATTCAAAATTAAGTAGAATTATATAAACGGGTTAAAAATTCAAAAAAAAAAAAAAAATTAAAATTAATAATATCAATAATTAAATAGAAAACCAATGAAATTTTGATTTTAAAAATTAATAAGAAAGATATATATATGCAGTCATAAGCAAATAAACTATTGTTTACATTTATATATTTTTTGTGAATCTCTATTAATTTAATTAATAACATACGAAACATTTTATAATTTTAAAGCGAATAATATTTTATTAGATCTGGTACCGACTAAAATGGCAAAAGTTGTACCATATGATATAATTCCGGGGAATTTATAAATATAGTCATTAAAAGACTTTATCTAGCATTGAAATGAAAGCTTAGAGTTACAGACACATTTCTCAGATGTTGTATTAAATAACTCAGATTTATTTTCTTCTAAAAGTGTAAAAAATAATTCACTTCTGAGCTTTCAAATAATATTCATAAAAATTATCTATTGAAATTTACAAATATAAAATCTTATATAGGAAACTAATTTTAGGTTTATAGAGTATATATATTGATCGTCATAATTCTAAATCAAAATGTATTTAAAAAATATTTCTAACTTTTTTATTCAGAATTTAACAAGACAGGAAGAAATGTATTCATTATTTATAAAATTTGAAATCATAGGTTTCATATAATTGCTTATCTTTGAAGGCTCTTTTGTATTTCTCTAGTTGTTTGTTTAAAATACATTTTATTTAATTTAAACGTGCTGATAATAAATATATTCGTGGATAAAAACATCAGTGTCCAGCATTTACATTATGAAGTGATATTTTCTCGATATGTACCTCGAGTTCGAATACATTTAAGGGGGAGTTTTATTAATCATAAACTAGAAAACCACGAGTAACTGGTTTTTTGATTTTAGTAAGATTTTTATGTAGTAATATATACTCAGTAACTCAAAACTGAGAAATCCTTAACTTCGAAAAACAAATTAAGGAATAAATTCTTTACTGGTTAAAATTTTTCATTAGAAATTATATCCAGATTCTATGTCAATAAACCTACGATTTTCATGTGAGAATTGTAGCGCAATCAAATATAAGTGGTCGGTCATGACATTTTAACGAGATTTCAGTTACTTGAGTGGCTTTATCCAAGTGAAATTTATGGTTGCGATGAAAGACTGACTTCGTCTAGTAATGATACCAATCTCTACGGCTGACCAAAATTATTACCTTATTTCTATGCCATGCATCATCTTTTCCAACATCGTTAAACTGTCGTGGGAAATAATATCCACAATTACAAGCAGTCAGAGCCAAGGTTTCGAAGACATAAATGAAATGAAAGGAATGCCAGCAATTTTCAAATCATTCCATAACAGCAACGACGAAATACCAAACTCCCATTCAGTTTCAACGGTTCTTCGCCGCGCACAAGTTGAGGAAATAATAAAAGTTAATGATGGAAGTACGTAAAGCCGTAATGCAATGTTTTGATCGACGACGTAATATGTGTTTAATGCGTCTTCTAAGACATTAGTGGAATCGAGGAACAAGTTTTCGCTATTCTTTTATTTCGCAAAAATGATGATTTGAATTCAATGACAAGACAGTCGGAAGCGGTTTAGGAAATGTTTTTGAACTGCTTAGAGAATGTGATAATAAATTAATTTTTAACTGACTGCCTGAAAATGGATGTAAAATGAAGATGTTCGTTGAAAAATTAATATACGTTTTTCAGAAAACTGTTTATTTCAATTTTGATTCGTAACCTAAAATATCTTATATTACGTCTTAATGTATACAATATTGTTTCTTTTAGATCCACTCAGTTATGTGTTGGAGTTTTTGTATCTTAGCAAAATGATCTTATGTTAAATTATATGATCATAAATTTCATTCAGTTTAACCTAACTTTGATAGATATTTAATTTATGTAATTTACCATTTAAAAAGAGAAGGCAAATTTCTATTGGAACAATTTTAATGATAATGTTATACCTAATTCAATAAGATTATTCCAATGGCAAATTGGGAATTCATTTTTATTCCTATTAAAATGCTTCAGAGTATATATATGTCGACTTATTTCCCCCCCAAAAAATAAAATATCTTATTTGAATCATGTATGGCTTTAAGAAGTAACAAAGTCAGAGACTAAATAATTCTATAATTCTTTCCAAAGTTTGTTTAATTAATAAAAGCATTTATTTCTTTTTTGAAATTAAATCTAAAGGTTTAATTTTTAGGATTAAAGATTTTATTTTTTTGCCAGCAGTTATTTTCCTTCTGTCAAAATAATTATCTAAAGTAGATAACATGGCTTTGTGTTCCGAAATTTAGAACTTATGATTTTGGAAATAAAAATATATTATTACACTTGATCGTTTATAAATGCTGTTAATTCCCTCATCGAATATGCATATTGAAATTGATAAATGTAATAGATTATCGCACTTTGGACCAATTAAAAAATAATAATCAGTAACTTATTCCTGTAAGGAGGTTAACCTATTCATGTGTAGTGAAACAAATGATTTATATACAAAATAACTTTAAAAAAAACTGCCACATTTAATTTAAAGAGAAGAAATTCTGAAAAATATTACTCAAATGCATTATTGTTTTATTGTATGTTATTCAGGGAACCTTTCTATTAATGAACACAATAACAATCGATATGTATTCTTAATTTGTATACATTTGAGTACATAAAGTTTCACCAAAATTCCAGAATTTTTATCCAAAAATGGAATAAATTTATTTTCTATAAGAAGAATAAATATGATACTGTTTTTAAGATTTAAATATATGACATAATCACAAAATTTATATTTTGCTATTTATATTTCATAAGTGATAGTGGTTTCTATATGCAGGTACTAAATGCAGCTCTAATTCTGTCTATCATAAGCTATTTAGCTTCTTAATATGTTCACACATTAACACACTGCATTTAATGCAAAATACTGGTTGCTTCCAAGTAGAATATACACGTTTAAAGTTAATAATGGTTTCCCATTTGGAATCAAATTAAGATCTTAGCCACAACATTCAAATTCCAGACAAATGTGGGGTGTTTGCTTACTACATTCACCATTTGCATTTACATAGCAGACCGATCTATAAACACTAGAAGGATACTCAACACAGAACCTACGAAAGAGCGATTTCCATCTTAAAATGCAACAAAGCTTCAGTCAAAACTGTTTAGATTCTCATCGATAATTTCTTCGTGTTATAAATGGAGTAATATTCAATGTTGTTTATGGATAAAATCTGTCACAGTTAATAGTACAATGTACACATATTGAAATAGTGTCAAATGTTATTTGTTAAAATTATAATTGTGGAATATATATATTCCAGAAAAATGGCTTTGTATGGACTTCTTTTAAGAAATTCCGCACTCCACTTGCTTGTTTAGTTTTCAGCCATCTAAGAAAAAAAAAAACCTTTTATCATCGTCTTAATTCACTCGTTCTACACTTCCTAGACTTTGTCTGTTTCAAGGATTACCGTTTCCGATGTCAATTTCTAGCAATAACTGTGTTACGTATAATAAGAGTTCGTTACAAAATTGCGTCAGTTATCAGAATGTAAAATACACGGAGCACCAAAAAGGAGAAAAATATCAAGCAAGTAATTGGCTATTTCATCCACCCGTTTGGATGTGAATGGCTTTAATGCAACGAAATTTGTTAAATCTTGGTATACTAAAAGAGGTTTGGCTATATGAGAAAAAACTTATGCTTTCTTTCTTGTTGCGTTTGTTTATCGATGAGATCCACACGGCATCTGCTATTGAAATGCGATGAAATAATCGGCTTTACAACAATTCCTTTTATTTCATTTTTTTAAATTTTTGTTGACAAGGTTTGAATAAATCCAAAAGCATTTTTATTTGAGTTTGGGTTATGTTTCTATAAGACATATTTAATTGCTTGAACATTCTTTTGCTTTTACCATAACCAATTGACATATGACTACAATACAATATATCAAACAATTCTTTTGCTTTTTCACACTTTCTCGTGCATCCGATAACGGCTTACTGAGGTTTTCACTGTCTTACACATTGAATACATCAAACCTTTGAATTATTCGATAATCTCTGGAAGATACATTCATTTTTGGAAACTTTTAATCATTTTAAATCTTCAATTATAGAGTATTACTTTTCGTTTGTCATTAAAACACTATTATATTTTGAATCTCCGCTAAAGAGGTTTGTGAAAAATCCTTTTTTCATTTTACCCATCAATTCAGTGCTTCCGTGCATACTAGGAGTTAATTATATTTGCTTTAAAAAACAACGAAATCAGTACAATGTCTAATAGACAAAAACAAATTTGAAAACAGATTCAGGTGTGCTATGCACTGGCTGCCGATGCAAGTTATGAAAAATAAAAACAAACAGCGACGACAAGACGTTGGTGAAACTAAAATAATAGGGTAAAGAGGGAAAAGGAAATGGAAGAAACCAACTTTTGAACTCTATCGATACGGTAGCCATTAATGTGCACATTACCTATATAAAATGTTCTTGATTCGGCACGTTAACAGTGCAAATCAGTTAACCAGATCAGTTTGGTAATTTGCACATTAATGGTTTTCGTGCTTTAGCGGTAACATAAATACGGAGAAATTCGCCTGAATTTTAAATTGCAAGTAAATTAAAGACTTCATTGCGTTATATGTTGGAGTGGTTTCACGACAAAATTTAATGCAATACTTTTATTTACATTGAAAAAAAGCTTCTTATTCTTATATATCAGTAACGATAGTTTCCTTTTTCAATAGAAAAGATATCCCTTTATTATGCATTTGATTATAATGCTTTTAATATTATGACACTTTATTAGTTTTTTACTCTCAAAACATGAAATATTTAAAAAAATGAAAATGCTTATCTTAGAACTATTTTAAAGTTCTGCTTATTTTATTTGCATTATATATATATATTAGAAGAAACAATGTGAATAAGATATTTTGAAACTAAAGATTTAAGTAAGAATACGCATAACAATTACAAAGTACTGACAAAGAAAAATACGCTGTTTCCGATGTAACAAAACACTAAATAGAAGTTGAAAAAATGAGTTTCTATTGAAAATAAACAAAAAGGAAATAATAATGCCACTGACTTGGACAGAGGTAGGTGTTTACACATGTAAAAGGGGTCACATATTTACACCTGGCGATATATTTATAATACAAATATAAAAGTCTAAGATTCAAATGCAAATGAAAAGAAAAGAAAAGTCAACAAAAGAATAAAAATAGAAAATAAAACTTAAAAAATATGGTAAATTCTATGCAACGTTTTGCAAGGAAATGATTTAGTCAACTAAGGTATGCTTTTTTTTATAATTTTTATTAAATTACTCAGTTAATTATAAGATTTAAAGTAAACGATGAAATACCGAAAAACTGAAAGCGGTAAACCTTGCCGATATTAAAATTAAATGGAACGATAAATTACTAAATTGAATATATTTAATCTAAATATAATTAAAATTGAAGCAAACAATAAAAGATTGAAAAAGAATCTGGTATGCTAAAACTCTCCACCTAAGACAATAGACCCTTGGGTTTCTAATATATTAGAATATAAATATTACAGTAAGCCAAAAATAGAATAATTATAAACCAGCATAAAGTAAAGAAGAAGCAAAATGACGTAACATAAAATCAAAACAACTATATTATAACTGAGCAAAATTTAAAAATTTAAATGACATGCCGTTGCATTAACTAACACCCTTTGCTACTCAAATAAGTAATTATCTAAAAGCCACCGTAACCACCTAATCACCAAAGTAAGAATTGAAACTTGTCCAGAGAATAACATATTAAAAAACGATAAGCTACTGATAGTTAAAAAGTAATTAATTGTTATAAATAATTAAAAGCAAAAAAAATAACTAAAATACAAAAAAAAATCAAATTAATAAAAACCAGTTTAAATTCATTACCGAAAAAAGTAATGGAAAATATATTAAACAAATTATTCTGTTTCATAAATTTTATATTTTAGAATTGTTTTTGAAAATAATCAACTTGAATGTAAATATTGTAACATTTCTTTCTGTTATTTTAAATATCTAAAGAGCTATTAACTCATTTTATATCACATAGGGTAAATTAAATAACACTTCCCTGAAAGTAGATGGATTTAAATTATTATGAAAAAATCTTATCTTTACTCTAAAAATATCATCTTATCCCTTTTGTCATTAATGTTACTAAACATTCTTTGATATTCGCATCTTACTTTAATATCAAAACAAACAGTTCCATGGATATTTCAATTAATTTATATTAATTTTAAATATGGGGGATAAAAAAGATAAATTGGGTTTTAATATTTATTTTGAAACCTTATTAGGTCATCAATGTATCTAAACAAATTATAATTAGTACCTGTACAATTTGGTACGTAGAAGTGAAACTGTATGTAAGGAAGACGATTTGTTGTAAACAATAATTAGTACCTGTACAATTTGGTACGTAGAAGTGAAACTGTATGTAAGGAAGACGATTTGTTGTAGACGATTTGTTTAGGTATTGATTTTTATTTGTATACATTTTTTATAGATAAGATGCTATAATTTTCTTTTCGAGCTAAATAAATTAGAAATTTAATTTTTTCACGAGAGAATGAATTATAAACATTTAACTTTTGAAAGTTAAAATGAAGAAATTTAGTTAAATTTTCATTTTTTATAAAATAAAACAAATCTTTAAGACCATAGCTATAAATTACGTAAATACTTTATCTTAAACATATTTAACAACTTCATAACTATTTTTAATAATAATATATGTCTTCCCCAAGAATTTTTAATACATTTTTTGTAAAATATTCCATAGTATTCTTACTGTTTCAATAGCGTAAATGTCAAACCGTTAGTTATAATTCTGAATTTAATAAGTACTTTAAAAAAATCAAAAGTTAAAGAAAACTGTGTTGAAATCTTATATTATTATTATTATTAAAACCTACTTACTTAAGTATAGCTTTAATCCTATTAGAACTTTCTCCATCTCCATTGATAAGTTCAATAAAAGAACCAGAATTAGTAAAATGATTGGAAGTCGAAATAGCATTTTTTTTGGAAATAATGGCTTAATTTCCAGGGGAGATGGACTTTATCACCTTGCAAAGAATAAAATTATTTCGGTTGGTTTTTTTTATTGTATTTCTTAAATCTTTAATATAAGTGCTTTATATATATATATATATATATAAAGAACAGGGTTGGTTTTATTTATTGTATTACTAATTACTTTAATCACCCCATTAATACAGTACGTATATATTTTTTAAATGCTTGAATTGGTAAATTATACTTAATAGCCAAATCAATTAAGAATTTATCAATACATCAATTAATTTTTTCACTCTACAATTATTATTATTATTAGAAATAATGAGTCCAAAACTGTTCTTTTTTTTCGTAATATCTATAAGAGTTTTATCCCCTACAATATTTTAACTATGCGACATCCCATGTTGGCCTTTATCACTTACAAACATAGTATAATTTTGACAATTGCAAATACCATTGAACTGTGTGTGTAAATCTTTAAAATTGTCTTATATATAAATTAATACAGTTATATATAAGACATACGATATCATATTATAAAAGTTCTGTTTAATATTAATATTTTTACAGGAAATAATTTGTCATGATTGCTATAGTTAAATTGTGAAAAAAAAACTTTAAAAAAATTATAATTTTTTTACCTTATATTTTTATGAGTGCCAAATGTGATTTTTTGGTTATATGCTTATGTAGGATTGTATGATTCTGTAGATTATGTGTAGGTGTTTGATGATAACTATACATTCATACATTACTAATCAATCATGCAACCTAACAGCGTCTGAGGTCAGGAAACTAACGGAAAAAAAATTATTGATTGTCCGTCAATATAATTTCATCTAAACATTATTCTTTTTCAAAGTATCTGTGTGAAAATTTATTTTCACTTTAAAATATTATCACGACGCTTACATTGAATTACCGTCCAAAACTTAATTCACATATCATAATTTTCCACTTAAAAATATTTCCATTTTATATATACTAGGCTTAAAAACTATTATCTTGTCAAAATAAAATGAATAATAATAAACTCAAAATCAGGAGTTCTTTTCAATGAATGAGAAAAGTTTCTAGCTTTAAATTTTGCTGATGGTATATTATATACCTATCATTTATATGCAAGAGCTTTACATCATTGGAATATATTTTATACATCATAATTTAATTTATTATATAGTAAGATTCTGAAGGTTAATGTCTCTTTTCACACGAATTTTTTAATGAACGATTTACAAAAAAAAAAAAAAAATAATAATAATAATAATAATAACAAAAAACAATTCTAATACTTTTAATCAAAAAATACAATTAAATAAATATGTTCAACGTATAAGGAGTTATTTTCTCACTAGTTGTGTTACAAAAAGGAATAATAACATAGTAAATGAACCCATTATTTACGCATTATTGGGGGTGATTAGTAAATATAAACTTCAACGAAAAATCTTTAACGAAACGTTGCTTGAAGCTCTATTTGAATTATCTTTGAATAACATTCGATCGAAAGTAATAAATCATTCTGAACATCAAAGGAGGAGGAAAAAAAAATCCAAATATTGAACTATTTTTTGTCAAAAATAAATGAAATAGGCTATACGCAGGCATTTCACTTGTCATTTTTGCTACAGAATACAACGTGATCTTTTTTAGAATGCAATACGCATAGAGCGCAAATAAAACTCCATCATTATTTTAAAACTAAACTAAAACAAAGCAAAAAAAGTTGTTCATTTTTTTTTTGTTTTGATGAAGATAAAAGCATCTCTTACTGATTCAAAAAAATCTACAAATAACTTTGACTTAAAAGGAATTTTTTCTCTCGAAGAAGAAATATCGCAAAAAGGAAACGAAAAAAGTCCCAGCCGTTCTGATTTAAGCGAAAACCATTAGTGAGATGAATCTAGAAATCTGGCCCCACGGGTTACAAAATTGTTATGTAAAGCATTCTTAGGATTCAAGAGAAATGAACGAGTAAAAACATACCTCACATTTAAAAAAAAGCGATAAAGAAATTCTCCTAGAAAAAAAAATGTTTAAACATCTTATTTCAAAATAAACAATAAAAGGCAATTCTCCGCTTCATAATTGGTATTTCCAAGTAAAATTGTATTCGATTTAAAATAACTGTTTAGTAAACACACTTATTAAAGCTAAATGTAAGAAAAAGCTTATATTTTAATTTACCTAATTTTTTAAAATGGTTGCACTTTTTATATTCTTATTTATGGTGAAATTATTGTATCAAGCTTTTAAAATGATTATTTCGTATAACTGAAGACTTAATTTCTGTTCAAATTTACTTCATACACATAATATATACTTTCAAGAAGAAAAAAAATGAAAAAAAAAAATATTCAAAACAAATGTACATAACAAGAACAAAGAAAAAATTGGGATTCACGTCATTTTTTTTACAAAATTTACATTGAATATTTTGAAATGAATTTCTAATTTTTTTCTGCATGTTTTTATTCACTACTAATTAAATGTTGAACAAAAAGGACATAAAACCAAATATCATATTTTATTCCTAAAAATATTAGAATTTATAAACTTTAACACAAAAATAATTTTGAAGAATATTTTTAATATTTCTTTTGGAAACTGATATTATACCTAAGGTTTATTTTCAAAAATTGGAAACACACATTTTACAATATTCACTTGAAATGAAACTCGCAGAAATAAATCATTAAAGTAAACTAATTATTATAATTTTATGCGTATATACGAACTTCCTACAACTATCATGCATATATTTTGACACAATCTCTTGCCACACTGTAACTATATATATATATATATATATATATATATATATGTGTGTGTGTGTGTGTGTGTATTAAAATAAAAATGAATTCGGAATTAAATAATTATAACCTTTAACTCAGATTAAATCATCAATAATGTTTGAAGCTTTGCAAAGTGGTTAGTTACTATTTGCAGATTTGATATATATATATATATATATATATATATATATATATATATATATATAATGGACTTTACATTTATTTAAAAATATTAAATGAAAGATCTTTAAGAATTTCAATAGCTTATTCTGGACATTAATAGCTTAGTATATTTCCAAATGTTTATCGGATAGATTTTATGTCTAACCTTCTATAAATTAAAATACACGTTCATTTAATATCAAGGCATACGAAGTATTTAAAGTAAGTTTTGTATGAATATACATATTTTCATTTTGACTACACGTGAACTTGAAAAATTCATTTTTCTTATAAATGTACTTTGTTTATGATATTCATGTATAAATACTTTATGTAATAAATCAAACACTAATTTTTACATATGCAGTTCTGGCAATAAATGTATCAAGACATTTGCTGCATGTTAGTCAAATGGCCTACGGTGATATTCATTAATAATATTTTTTTATTTAAAAAATATCAGGTATAAATGTTTCTTATAAAAATATTTTGAAAATAATATAAGTAAATAAAAATTATTTGCCAACCAGTGGCAAAGTATTAATTCGCAAATTCTATAGAGTGATGCAGATGATGCAAAAAAAAGAAAAGAGAAAAAGAAAAAAAAAACATTTTATTACAAGTTTATACATATTTAATATTTACTTTTCTTATAAAAATAAAATAAATTTTTAGACTTGCCATATATTTAACTAGCCATTTGGAAGCTGTGTGATATGTATTTAGTCTTTATGTTACAATTTCTTTTAAATTCAAAAATATCTTTTCTAGATTTGTATATTAATAATTACCCTCAATCGAAACGATCCTTACATAAAAAAAATTTGAGCAAAGAACAGGCAACAATATATTTCTCCCAACTCGACATTTGCTCCAGAATAAGTCTTTAAAATCTAAACTAATTCCCCAAACGCTTCCCTAATCCCCAGTTTAAACCAAACTACAAGCAGGAAAATCAATTATGCGCTCCGTAGACCATGCCTCATTCTGAGTTAATTAAGCGTTCCAGTTGCACACTACTCACAAAAGAAAGGCTTAAAAATCTTTCAGTAAGCCACCCTAGTAAAATTATTCGTCGAGAGCTTCACAACTTCCGCAAACATGAGTACTTAATAAATCCTCCAACCAGGCATCTAGGGACCTAGGGGTGATAGAACGATGACATTAGCACAAGCATGGAGGTACGACAACCCCACGATATTACGCCGTTCATTCTCCCTCCCATTCACCAATCCATACATTCCCGGCCCTCCCCTCTTTAAGATATCACCCCCTTGCCTTCACGTCTTCTTCATATACCGTCTAACGCCGACATCTATACATCAAATGCCATCAAGACCTGTGCACGTTATAATGAGAATTATTGAGCATGAGAAATACAATGGATCCTATTCCCCCTGTTAAAAGAGGGATGGACGAATGGGAAGGCGTAAAAGAAGGGACTCCAGAGCAAATTCTATCACACTTCTTCTCCCTCCCTCAAATTTTTATTTTTTATTTCTGGTCTCTTTTCTTATGTTAGTTTGTCGTATTTTTCTTTTCCTTTCTTGATTCGCGACTCTTCTTGGACAAGGAAAGTGATAAGAAATAATCGATTTTCTGTCAGCATCCGTCTACGGACTCATTACTTCTTATTGCTACCCAAAATCCTTTCCTTAATGTCACTCAGGACCAGTTTCTTCGGAAAACAAGGAAAGCTTCGGATGAGATGAAGAAAGAATAATAACGAAAAAAATGTATAAAACAAAAGTTGTTATAAAGTTCTGTTGGAGAAGAAATTCGCATCGTGATCCGAGCCAACATTTCTTCGTCCTCATTTCTCACTGTAAACGTTAAATTTGCGACACCTCCCGATTTATCTTGCAAACAGTACTTACGAAATTGCGATGTAGGCTCTGGTGAAGCAGTACCCTGTAATCTCGTTAACAGGCTTCCGGGTAATGTTAGGGATTAAGATAAAATAACAAAAAAATAAATTCTACCCTTAAATAATGCAAGGAGGCTACTTTTTAAACATGTACGTAATTTTTTAACGGGAACAAAAGAATTTGAGCGTGTTTAAATTTTTATTCGTTGCTGTAATGTTTTTAAAAATATGTTAGTTTGCTATTTGTTGGATACGTACTTTTTTTTTTTTGTGTGTTACTAGAGTTTTAATCGGTAGATAAAATTAGCCTGATAGTAATCTTAGAAAAATCTAGTGAAATATTTTTTCAATAACAACTATTTCTCCTTTCCATATTTGGTTGAAGGATGATTGGATGTCTTCATTAAATCCGGAAAAAAAAACTAAATGTGAAAAAAAATATTTTCTTTCGTTTCAAAAGTGTTTTATCATTCATCAATTATTATTATTTAAATTTAAAGTGTTAATTTTTTTAAAAAAAAGTGAGGTATTTTTTTGTCGTATCTTAGGAATAAAAATATGTATGAAACTAAACTAAAACGATAAACACACACACAGTAAGTCATTTTTAAATTATAAAAAGAAAAATTCTAAGCAAATCAATTTTTCTTTTCCTTCTAAAACTTTTAAATATTTCAGTGACTGAATATTTATTTGAAAGTTGAATTGAGACTTTAAGGGGAAAATGTAATAATTAAGATTTATCTTCAACTTTTCGTGGGAAAAGTTTATTATTGGGATTTTATATATCCAATAGAGTGCACTCTGATGACAAATCTGTCAAAGGTTTAATTTATAAAATGGTAAAATAAGAGAGTGTATGATTATAATGATATACTATTTAGTCATCAGAAAGAAATAAAAAAAATAAATATTTGAAAAATTTAATGGATGAAGTTAAATTATATCCATGGAAGTTAAATTGATGGAACATTATATACATTTAAATTTGCAGCATTGTGTATACTTGAAATATATTCACCTACTTGCTCATAAATGCTGCAGATTTGTTTAAAATATTTAATATTTGCATCATAAATTTTTTTTTTCATCAATTTTGTGTACAATGTTAATATTTTGTTAAAAGCTAGTTAGAATGCCTGTTAAAGATTTTGAGTCACCCCTATTTCGAGAATTTAGCTCTCAAACGGATATTAGAAGATGCAATTATCAATCGTATAAACTTTCTATTTTACATCTCGGAAATTTTCTTTAATTGCACGTCATTATTCTACCGGTGATTTGATTCATTAGTAAAGGAAACCTGTTGCTCACTATCATATTGCTACAAAGATATTGAATATCCGGCGTTATATTTCATGATAGAAGTTTATAGAGCACTATCTTTCATTGTCTTCTAATGCTATCAGTTTTATGGTAAATAAAAAAATAGTATATTTAATAAACGTGTGATATTAAATACAGGTATAATACATTTTATAACAAACAAAAATGACGCACCAAGAATAAGTTGTCCGATGATGACAAAAATTGGCGGACAGGAAAATATGTACAAAATACAAAATGATTGAAATTTCAGAAAAATTGGATGATTTATTTCAGAGTTACATAGTTACAAAGCAAAGAGCTCAATAAGGTGTTGAACTACATCTAGCCTGGATCCAAGCTACCACACGACGTGGCATAGAACGATTAAGCTCCCTGATGGTTTTCTGTGGTATTTCTTGCCAAATTTGCTCCAATTGTCGGCGTTGGTCATCAACATTCCCTAGTAGACGCTGTCGCCTTCCCATCATATCGCAGACATTCTCGATTGGAGAGAGATCTGGATAGTCAAAGAAGTCTTTGACAAGCTGTAAGACAGTTCATAGCAACACGGGCCATATGTGGAGTGGCATTATCTTGCTGAAAAACAATGCAAGGGTATTACAAATGGAACGGTAGCAAAACATGTCTCAGAATGTCGTCGACGTACCTCTGTGCTGTGCCTCTAATGACGACTAATAGGGCCCGGGTATCAAAGGAAATGACACCTCAGACCGTACCTCCTGGTTGAGGGCCTATGTGTGCCCCTAGTCAGCATTATTCCAATCTGATCGAGCCAAGCACCAATGTAATCTGGATGGACAGTGTGCAGACGAGTGTGGCAGTTGGCGTAACGGTCGGTACGAGAGTAGATTTCGGTCTATCAGCCGTCTGTGAATAGTCATGGTGGACACTTGTGTGCGGGGCCCCCTTCTGATGGTTGATAACGATGAATCAGGTGCTGTGACAGCTGATATGACAATCACTCTGTAATCTCGATCTGATGTGACCTTAGGTCGACCACTATCATCATAAGCTCAAATCTGCCATTGTCCATCCATTCTTGACAGCATCTTCTAATCTCCGCATCGCTTCGACCCACATGACGAGCGATTCTCCAATTTGCCCAACCTACTTCTTTCAATCTAATGATCCAACTGCTTTCAAACTCTGACATATGTTCGTAATGAGCTCGAATCTTACGGCGAGGCGTTTTTCAGTTGTTGAAAGGTATTCTAAATCGCAATGCAACAGAAAATTTGACCGTCAGATTGAGAATCGCTTCTTATATACACCTGCTGAGTGCGCAATTCTGATGCGCTGTAGCTCCCACTATTCATTCTCTAGACACCAAGTTTTAGTCATTTGCATGTTCGGTCTAAATGTTTTTACATACGAAATTTCATTTCAATTGGAAAACTTCTTGGTGCGTCGTTTTTTTTTTCTGTTATGGAGTGTAATTTTAATTATATTACTCATAAAATTTTAACTAAATTTTTTGTAGAAATATTTAAGCATAGTAATCTTCTTTTAAAAGTAAGAATTGCTATTGTGTTTAAGAATTCTATTTATTTACCAACTTATTTAAATTGGTAAAACATTTTATTAGCTTTTATACATCACTGGAATGCACTTACAAATCAGATTTTCAAACATTTTCAACGATTATATCGAGATTAACTAAAAAAGGAAAAGGAAGTATCTTGTAATAACACTATTTGTATCCTTTATGAAAATTCTAAGATTAAATAATTATATTCTAGCAGATCAGAAGCAATGATTATAGCACAGAAACCTTTTTGATTTGAAGGATAGTATACAATAACTTAAACTTTTAAAAACATGTTTGTAAGATGTCTTGGTTAAAAAAAAAGGATGAGTGTTGAGAAAATAAAATATATGTCATATGTCTTTCAAATAAATTAATGGTAATTGTGTAAAATATTTAATTTTTTATAAATTATGTAGTTAAATTTATTAAAGCAAATGTATTGAAAAAAGTATATTTATTTGATACATGCATTTGTTTAGTTTATAAAAATAACATACTAGATTTAAAAGTCTTATATCACTTTTGGTTTAATAATTCATTGTATGTTTACTACGATATTAAACATAAAGGATGTGTAATAGTATAAAATTTTAGAACGATCTACTAATTCATTTGAAAGAGAGCAATAGTACTATTTTCAAACATGTGTGGAAAATATTAAGAAAAATAAAAGCAATTTTAATTTTTTTCAAAATAAATGGTATAAGTTTGTAAATTTTATGTATTAAAATCTGTCTATTATTCCAAAAAAAATTACAACACAATTCATGCAATTAGATGCTATAAATATGGATTCAAGTTATTACAAATATTTAATGAAATGCTCCTTAACATTTCATTACATACATTTTCCCAATTTGATTTAACAAAAATGCAAATTTAAGGAATATGTTATATGTAAGTATACATTCAGCTCTGTGTATGAAAAAATAATACTTATGCTTTTAAAAAGCATTTGTATACTTAAATAAATACTTTTACTTAAAATTTCCAAAAAAATTATCGAATAAAGATTCAAAATTCACAAATTAATTCTTGATTTTATTATTTGGCTCATTATCTGAGAAAACCTTTTGCTGAAACTAATATTTTATTTGCTTATATACTTAAGTATCAAAATTATAAAGTATTTGTTATATGAAATATGGTAAATTTTATGTGTGATAGAGTTTTGCATTTATTTTTGCTCCATTTTTTACAACATATAGGACAATGTTTGAGGATAAAAAATAATTCTGTACAAGTCGTACTATTTCTTTTCCTTTGAATTTTTTTTCATCCACCCACGCTTTTCACTGGAACATTCTTCACACACGAAAGAAGCATAACAATAGAAATAATATCCACTTGAGCCATTTTGCCTCGAAAAAGACGAAAACCCAAAAACAAGCTAGAACTGGTAAAACATAACGCACGTAAAATAACAGACAAAATGAGTTGTAGAAGAAAGAAAAGGGAAAAAAAAAGCACTAAAAAAATCTCAAAAGAAGAAGAACCAAAACAAACACAATGTACTAAAGATGAGAGAGAGGGAAAAATAATATTTTCCTTTCCTCTGAAAAAGTTGTTTGGACGTGTTGGAGCGAGGCGTCTTTGCGTGTACCGTCCCTACTGGTGAAATGATAGTCTTTTCATAATAGTTGAAGTCGTGACTTTGAGCAGTCTACAGGTGCCGTTCTATCGAAAAGTACAGAAAAGGTAAATGCGATCAAAAGATCTTCAAGAAAGAACAATCATTCTCAGAAAAAAAAGGAATATGAGTATACATGAATACCTGATGATGTTATGAGGCAAAGCACGGAAAACATGAATGAAATAATAAAGGTTTATTTTTATGTTTTTCTCTTACTGAGTAAAATGCGATGTTCCGCTCATAACAAAATGACCAAAGAGCACGTTTTCTGTTAATATCCATTCGATAAAATAATACATAAATTCTGTAAATAAATTTGTCTTAGCTCTATTTATGAGTATCACGATCATTCGAAAGATAATTCTTTGAATTTTTAATCACGTTTCAAATTTGCATCTTGTATTTATTTTCAACAAACCCTTCTGAATAATCAAATTCTAGTATATATATATATAAAGTAAGCAGCATTTCCTGTATGTAATAAATAAATATATAAAAATAAATAAAAATATTTATATATATGAAAGCAACTCTAAGACTTGAAAATAATTTATTGTAACTAAGCAAGTAACTCAATTTACTTTAAAAGATAAATATTTTTTATACTTTCAGTGACAGCACTTTGATCAAAAGTCTATTCAAATATATTTAAGAAATGGATTACTATAACCACTAATATTCTTCAATTATTCTTGGTATCATGAGTGTTTCTTTACCCCAGATCATTTTCAAAATAACTCTACTATAAGAGAAATGACACATTTAAACCAAAAATAAATTAATTAATTAAATAAATGTCATCCTTCTTCTTATTAACACATTTTCACCTTAATACCGGTATAAAAAATAACTTATCATTCCTTTTCTGCAACAACATAAACAGTTTATTTCATTGAAAATAATATTTATTTTTGTTACTTTCAACTAATTAATCTTCTGCAACAGTATTATCGTTATAAAAAAGATTGATCAATTCCTGAAATATTCACTAAGGTCCATGTTTGTATAGTTTGGTTCTGTATCAATTTTTCAACTTAACTGTATTTTTTACTTAACTCTTAAATATACTAATATTTTTAAGCAAATGTTATTCTTCATTAACATTTATATGAAAAATTCGTGTTTATAAAACTTTAAGCTGATTCTAGTTCAGATTCATAAAGAAATGTTTAATTCATTTTACATTCTATGTGTGTACTTCTATATAAGAGTATATACAACACTGAGACAACTTAGAATTACTTTGTCTCTATTATTTAATTTAATTTCTTAATTCTTTTCTACCAAGATATGCTTTTATTGAGTTTTAAACTGTTGAAATTTGTTGTAATTAATTAAATTGCTGACTTTATGTTTTAATTATTTACATGGTTAGTATACATTCTTAAAATTATGAAATATTATATTTTCATCAATTTAATTAATATCTTACATTTATTAATTTATATGTTTTAAATTACATATAAACTGATTTTAACTTAAACGGGTTTTTTTTTGCTATATGTTATTTATAATTTTGTAATATTTACAATTTAATTGTTTTGATATATATATATGTATATATATATATATAATAAGTGTGTATGTTGAATAAGATATTCTCATTCTCAAAGATAATTCGCTCAATCCTGTCTTTTATAATTTCTTTTTTATGTTATATCGTAGCCCTATCTGTATATACATACATTTATATTACTAATATTATTTTTTGTTACAATTATTATCTAACCATTATTTACTAGTTTGATAAAATAATAATATAGGAATCCAATTTTTGAACCAAAGACGCTTATAATTAGATATAATCTATGTCTTTTCTATTTTATTCTTAAATACTTCATAATTACTTAAAAGTTTATCTGATGATCTAATTTGAAAATAAACACCATTATTCGGTAAAATTCTACTTCTTTGTGTCAGTGACATCCTACCGCTCGCTTACATTGGCTAAAATCTCTGAGCAAGAAAAATAAAAAAACAAGTTATCTAATTTATTAGCCTTGTAGTTACGATTCTTCAAACAAGTTAATTAACATTCTGAGCAAACTAGGGACATTTATCATTTCGGACCGTTCTTGATTCATTTTCGGTGGAGATTCCTTTTCAGAAATTTCGAATTCCTTTTCAGTAGATGGAGAGTGAGTCATTAATTTTCAGTTAAGGTTTAGTAGAGACAGAGATCTTTGATTTTCACTGAGAAATTTTAATTTCATTCGCAAATGAATAATCTTCATTTCTTCTTTTCAAGCGAAAGTTCTTAGTATATATATCAGATCCTTACATTTATCATTGAATGATATCTAGATTGTGAATTATCTCGTTTAGAAGATGAGATTGAAGAGGTAATGTTGATAGTAGTTAATCTTCCTGCGACTAATTTGAAATTTTTAACAAAAATAAATACTTCATTAGAATTTTTTCACTAAGTATTTTAATTATGGTTTTCATTGATGTATTCAATTAATTTCGTTTAATATACGAATTTTGATTGCATATTAAAATTCGAAAATATCTGAAGGTTTTCTTAATTTTTCTAGTTAGATTTTTCCTATAGAAAAATTCTGATATACAGCTGTTTCTACCATTTAAAATACCAAAACGTAATACATTTCAAATGAATAAACAAATAATATATTAGCAATTAAAATAATTTTAGGGTATTTGAAGGTGGAACTAAATTTGTGAAGATCTCGTTTTTCTACTTTAGATTTGATTCATATAAATTAAATAATCTGCGAAGAAATAGGCAAAAATTTAAGGTATGTTCATTTTGCTTAAAAACAATCAGAAATAAATATATGTATCATTAATGTAGAGACTAAACTTAATCTGTATCCGAAACCAAAGGTTATAAATGAAAATAATATTTATCTCAATTAGAGAAAAACTGGAACAGAGTCAGTAACAATTCTTATAACCTCTCCATTTTAATTCATGAGCTAGCTCATGATTATCGTACTTTCTTGCACTAATATTGTAAGTGTATTAATATCGTTAGATTCCCATATTATTAGCCCTTTAACACCCAACCTATTTTTATATCGCACATTCTATTTTTATATATAAGACAATGTTGATTTACAAAAGTCTCTGCTTATCCGTAAGGCGAAGTTTCGAAATCAAATGATTTCCTAAAGTTAGTGAAAAAGCTAGTTGAATGAGGAAACTGGTGAGAAAATTCTTTAGAAAGCTAAATAGTTAAACTACATGTAACTATATTAATACAAATGATACGTGATTTAAAATTAGAGAAAATTTCCAAGACAAAAGTACTGAAAAATGTTTGACTTTTGCGGTTGAACTCATTGAATTTGTAACAACTTCAAATTTTATTTGAGTACAATCGAAGATCAAGATGCCCATTTGGGGAGATACCATTTACCAGAGCGTAAGCTTTCCCCCTCATATCTACTCTGACATTCGTACCAAGATCAGTAGTTACTATATCAATAGATAAATTCCATGTATGTATATTAATTCAAATGATATGAGACAAAAAATTAGGGGAAATTACCTTCACAATAATACATTTTTTTATTTTACTTGATATTTGCGATTAAACTCATGGAATATATAACAAATTCAAATTTTTTTTGAGTATAATAGAACAAACTTTTCCTGAATAACTGAAACATTTACCCAGGTATAAGCATTTCCACTCATGTCAATTCAGAAATTTATTCTAGGATCATTATTATGTTGATAAACGAAGTTAACAGAAGAATTATTTTTCTTATTATTTAAAGACAATTCTTGTTCTAATAGAAATATCCTTAGAATTGAAATCAGTGCATATGTTGAAATCAATGTTATTTATATTTTTATAAACTTTCATTGTTTTTCTAAATATTTTAATATAATTAGAATTCTTCGTATTAGATTATTCAAATAACTTGTTTAACATAAAGTTTGAGTTACTTAAGAATAGTTAGTTACTCATAAAAATTATTTCTGAGTTTATTATGTATTTTTAAATGAGAGAACTAATGACAGATTTAGAATCATTGGTACAATTCTTTATTTCCATTTTTTGTAATGCATTAATTTTCGAATAAATTTTCTAATCTTTAATTAGCTATCCTAATATTTATATATATATTAAAAATCCCAAACCAAATTCGATATTAATATTTAAATGTTAAAAGTGTCTTAAAATTTCATTTTAAAGATTAATTTGTGGACATTTGGTCATGATTTATTCAAGCAAACATTTGAAATTCAGTTTGTGCATTCGTAGAGATATGGATGTTTCACAGTTAAAAACCCTAACTGAAATATTTTATTGCTGCATTAATCTTCTATAAGTTATCCTATAAGTGTCTAAAATTGAATTTTATTTTTATAAACATGCAAAACTACGTAAACATCTAAAAGAATCTCACTTTATATTTTCCTTTTACATATTTCCCCCCTTTTATACCCGAAATGATACTGTGCATTTATGTATAAAATTGTTTCTTCAAAGGAAATAGGAAGAGAGTGTGGCATGCTTCTTTTGATGTAGGGCAACATTATACAGAACCATAAAGAGTTTCTTTCGAAACGTTATTTTTGCTGTTGAAAGATAAGAGTCATTGCACCAGTCATTGAAGACAGCGTAGATATTTGCAGAAAACTATTCACTACTACTGCTAGATATCCTTTGTTTGACAATGGATATATTTGGTAGTTTCTAAAGAAGATCGTTATCTCGCGTTACAAATTACATCTCTCTTCCCATGTAATGTTCTATTCCAAGCAAATGACATTTTGTTGTTACTAAAGCAAATTGCAAGATAATCAATACAAGAAACATATATATACTTCCCCCTTCCATTGACATTTATTGCATTTCTTTCATGATTATTTTGTATTGATCGTGAGTTGATAGTATGAAAATGAATTAATTTACTTAATTTTTTATTGCTGTTCATTATTAGCCGTAGAAATCACTTTCTGTTAAAAATATGTAATAGACGAGAAATTGTTCGATTTAATAATTCTAATATAAGAAATTTCAAGAAAAAATTAAATTGTAGTTCGTAATATGATATAATTGATTTATTTCTTGATTATTGCAGTGAATTAAGTAACCATAGTAATAATAATAAAACTGGAAAATATAATTTATTAATTTGAGTTAGTAGAGACCCGATTTTGTAGTATGTCACAGTTACAAGATTTTAAAATTTAAAACAGATATACTATGTATCTGGGTGAAATATATATTTATGTTTGTTTGAATGATGAAAAACGAATAAAACTATATTTTTTTTTGCTGAAACACGTATAAAAACTAATAAATAAGTAAGAACTTTAAATAATTACTAAAACCATACATTCGCAGTGATGCTGTTTTTTGTAAGCAAAATACTAAATTTTTTAATTATAATTGTTTAAGATTATAAACTAATAATTTTCTTAATTATTTGGTTAATACGAAATGACAAATTGATTGTAAGAATGTTTACCTTACGTCTATTGTAGAATTAAGAAATTTTCTTTTTCATTTTTTTTCTCCAAATATTAGTATTATGCAAAATTGTATAACTTTGTTCAAGGTTCACATGAAATTTTGGTATGTGCGTCTTTAGAATAATACTCATGGCAATAAATATTAATACATTTACTATGATACTATAAAATTTGATGATATCATCAAGTATTAGAAATTTAAATTGACCTATACAGTTTGATTATCATCCTGTAAATTGGATATTCAAGTTGTAAAGAAGAGTTTATATATAGATATGATTTTGCTCCTTAGGTGATATAATTAGAAATATACGAAATCAATCGGTTTAAATTTTTAAAAAATAATAACAGCTGATCTCTGAAATGCGAATAAAATAAATCTTTTATGCAGTATTTCAGGGATTAATTTTAATTTTAATTTTAATCATATGATTTATTTTTTATTAAGTAAATTTGTTTAATTTAAATAAGAAGATTAATTATAAAAGTTTTTACAAAGCAATTTTGAAGTCATGGAAATTTGAGCTTTCCTCTACGTAACTGGTACTAATTTGTATGGAGAATAAGTCATATAAAAAAGAAATGTATTATATTTAAACTTCTTTTCGTAAGACATTTACAATATAATGGGTTAAGTTTAAATATGTGCATTACGTAAAACAGATAGAAATCCATAAAGACCAAAAGAACTTTAGTTTCAGTCTGATGCATAAGCTGACGTAGAGTGTTTTGTTAAATCCAGAAGTTTGGTATGAATAAACATCATGCATGAATAAACTAAACTAATTGAAAACTATCTGATTACGAATTACATTACAGTTATAAGAGATCAAAATGTATATTATTTACTCTAACAGTCAAGGGGATAATGAAATAGTTTAATATGACTCCATGATTTTTTAATTAATATAACTTGTTTTTTCCAACTTTTTAAATTCAAATGTGATTCTTTTGAGTTATTTGATTTCAACTATAGAATTATTTTAAATTAAAAAAAATACTCATCAATTAAATAGATATATTTTAATTTACAGTTAAGCTTAATAATACATTATAACAATTATTGTTATATTATACAACCCTATTCATTGATAATATATTACAATCATTCTTAATAGATTTCAAATTTATGTGGGTTAAAACTATTAATTTTTAAATTTCTTTTCTAAATTATCTTCGATATTATCTCAATTAACAGAAGTATGATTGTTTTTAAAATAAGTTTATTTCTACACTAAAAGAAATGTTATTAGTTAGGCATAGTTGCATAATTCATAACTTTTGTTCGAATGTAAAAAAAATTAAAATATATTTATTTGGATATATAGTTACTAAGCACACACACATATATAAATGTAACCATATATTTAAATTTCGTTAGCACATTTAGCATGGATAATTTAACTTCACAGTTTTGAAAAATTTAAGTTCATCATAAAATACAGTAACTAATGAAAGTAATGTGTATTCTTAGGCTGTTATAAAATCTAAAAAATATTTAAAAAAATCCTTTTATTCAACTCGTATGTTATAGACATTAATTTTCTAATTTTTACTTCAAAGAACTAATACAGCGTTTAGTATCGGAGGCTGTGCATCCGACTAAATTTTTTAATTTTTGTGAGTTATTTTTGCATATTTTTAAAAGATTTGCGCATGGTACAATTAGTCAGTGTTTACGTTGGTGACGTGACAAAATAATACAAACATGTATGTAAGAGGAGGCTTTATCTAACTGTCGAAATATGGTCTAACTAACTGGTATAGGAATTTGTCGCCTAGCGATCGGGAAGGAAAAGGTATAAATGTATTGTTATCTGTTACAAGCGAAGCGTGTACCCACATCGTTCACATAGATGCTGCAAAATCAGACCTAACAGAATTCAAAAGGGTTTGAAGCTTTGAGCCTCCATGACAAAAACTGCAAGCGTTGTGGAGTCTGAAAGTATTGTAGGAGACGTTATTCTAACAATCATGAAAAAGGATAAGATGGCATCAATAAGACACAAGACTTGATCCAAGATAACAGATCAAGATACGTAGCAGTTGAAAAGCTCAATGACCCGAAAGTTGAAGCAACCATTGGCCGAAATAACATTCGACCTCAACAGATATCGGCAGGATAATGTTTCTTTCGAAATAATGAAAATAGAACTTCACGTTAAGAAGATAATTTTGGCTGAATGGCAATTCGGAAGCTTCTGGTGAATTCATGTAATGATTTCAAGTGACACGAAAAGGAGGAGATTACCGGTGACCAGGAAACGTTCATACATCATTTTCTTGGACTTCTAATCATTTTCTTTCTTTTTCATTTATTGAACTGAGCAACGGTGACAATAAGTCATACTTGCCCTTTGTCTTTACACTGAGATGCTTATATTTCTGCCTGCCTAAAGCCAATTCGATAGCACGATGGTATGTCTTTTATGACCTGGGATGCAATATATTGCTGTAGTTTTAGTCTACTTGGTTTCTTGCATAAGAGGATAACGAGTGACCATTATTGGAGTGTACAGGTGTTGAACTCTATCCATTTGACCAGACTCTCTTCCTTAGTGAGCAATCACTCTTTCACAACTATGAAACTCCTACAAACATTGAAAGGTGCGTTCAAGAATGGTTTGAAGAGAATAATTATGAAATCGATACCTTCTCAGTCTTACATCTTGAAAATTATTGAACATTTATGTAGATATTTATGGACTAATCTCTATGTTCGATTTCCACTGCCAATCAAAAATTTCTAAATTAGAGAATACCCTGCACGATAAATGACTACAAATGTATTTAATTGTGCTGCGGGATCGCTATGCTTCCACCCCACCACACCTAGACCTATAAGATTGACCAAGGGTAGTCCAATCTATTATTATTTTTTTTTTCTGTTTCACAGGTACTCGTAATATTTTGTCACCTATTTGTGTGATAAATCTTTTTGAAAAAGAAATAAATATGTATTTTATTCATTTTCAGAATCTTACTTTGTAAACGCAACAAATGCAAATTTTCTCACTAAGATTCAAATAAAGTACTATAACAAACGTCTGCCTTAATGTGGTTCTTTCGGCTATATTTTTATAAACATGCATTTTTCTTAAAATACAAAAATAAATAAATAAACAAAATTTACCATCTGCAATATTCAATTTATATATATTATTTATTAATATTTTTTTTATAAAATCATAAAAGTGTATTTTTTGTTTATTTGATGTCTTGAAGCGAAATGAAGTGAAACGTTTTTTAAAAAAATAATATTTAATCGTTCTTACGTCCATTGTATTTTATAATGGTATGTGTCGAATATAGAAGTAAATTCTTAAAAAAAATCGTTATTCCAGTCATTGATACATGAATTTGCTCTACGTAATCCACGTAATACCTTCATAAACTAAATAATGACACATCCAATACTTTTCTGAAAAATTACTTTGACCTGTAAATTTATTAACAAACGATAATCAAATAGAATTCTTTTGAATGTAAGAGCATATCTACTTACAGAGCTGTCAAGTTATGCTCATGATTTACTATAAGCAAAAAAATACTGGATAATTAACCATATCTTATTGATGAAAAGCATGCATGCAAGACGTGATAACAGCAAATCTCTTCTGCGTTGTTTAACGTTATTGCGCCATTCCTTTATATATATTTTTTGCTTGAAGTTTATTTTGCGTATAAGGCGCTCCTCGACTAAGCGCATTATAATCACTGCTACATGAGAGAGCACACTAATTTTACTTGGCAAGGAGAAAACCCTTGGGTAGCATTCTAATCCTCAAGTCAGCTATAATTTCCCTTGAAAGGCTGGGAAGCATATTAAGGTTTCTAAGAGCATCCCATTTAATCTTGTACATGGACAATGGTATCTATATGAATAAAGGGCCCATGTTAAGATTTTTTGTGGCTGTGGTTTATCCTCAGGGTACATGGTTAGTTAAGTAATTGGATTGGTGAGAAATTATTTAGCAATTAATTTCTTAAGGGTATCTGCTTTTCTTCTCTAAATCAAATTGTGTATGTTTAAGTGCACTTTTTAAGCATTATATTACCAAGTGCTATTAATTTTTGTTGTTTTATAAATTTCTTCAAAATATTCTTTTCGTGTTTTTCCCATTATCAGGAGATTATATAACGAGTTATTTAGCTTATAAATAAACTGTTATAAAATAAAATAAAATATCTAATAGCTAATATCTGCAAAATTGCTTTATTTCTTTCTAAGCAGTTTATACTAGATTATTTTCGTCTTTATCCATTCAATATATATATATATATATATATATATATAAACATTTAAGACACTTTCAAAAATAATATAACATATTTTACTAATAAAACTCTTAATTTGAAATAAAACTATTAAATTACGAAAATTATATAGAATAAAGAATAAACTGGTAAATTCAAATAAAACTAAATTTTCTCAGTCATACTCTTCTGATTTCCAACGCTATGCATTTTTTATAATCAAAATTGTTATTAAAATTATTTTTTTTAATCATGTTTGTTTCAATTTATTTTTTGTATATTTGTTTCCAAAAAATTTTTATATTCTTTAAAGAGCGGTTATTAAGGAAATTATTTTATTTCCTTTTCTTTCTTCTTATATGTATTTGATTAAAATACTGCTTTAATCTTTCAACATTCTTACACAATTAAGCAGAAAGATATGCTGTTATTCAAAGGCTATTAACTTTTTAAACCAAGCCTTTTAACTCAGCTATTTGGACAAGTTATTAGCCATAAGGCCAATATATTGCTTGATTAGTTTACACTATAAACAGAAGAGGTTATTAATTCTTTAAATCTGTTTCTGATCCGGTATTATTTTTAATGTGTTTCCTTAATGTACATCATGAATCACGATAACATTTATTGCAATTATTAAGGTCTATAAAGTAAACTCCTTTCCTTTTAAAGGCAGTAACAAGTTTACATATAGTTACGTTTTAGAAGCTGAGTTGTGTACAGGAGCTTTTATCACTTTTTAATTCAGATCTCTAAGAGCTTGTTTAATTTTCTGAGCCAACGTTATTAGAAACCAAGTTCCGAGGTATAAATTGCTCTCGACAAAAAACATTGGATTTTCTTGTCATACCCATAGACTTGTTAGCTGATCGCATGGAAACAGACATGACTCGCCATTATTGGTTAATGACATGGAAGAAAGCATTTGGCAAGAAGCCATATCTTCAAGTAATGATGAACACTGGCATATCTTGCCTTGGTAGTCAATGCTGTTTTCTTCCAATGAAAAATATGTAGGGTTGTTTGTTCTACTGAAGACGATTTACAAAGTGAACTTGATATGATAAGTTTATTAGCACTTCTTTACAAAATGGAAAAGAGAATTTGGAAGATATTCAATGTATGTTCGCTTCACAAAAAGTCATGCAATTCATTAATACGAACGATATTCAACAAACCTCTTCAAACCTTTTTAAGGATGGAGTCTAAAAGATGAATAAATAAAACGTGAAATATATTTTTAAAAATAATTGAGAGTGAATTTGGTATAATAATGCATGCAATAAATGCATTGCGTTTGTTTAACTATACCATTTACAATTATTTCAATAATACCAGAAATACCATGAAACTCATTCGATATTAATGTTTGTATTTCATGAAAGAAACGATTAGAGAATGTTTAAATTACTTTATATTCTATGTAATTTGAAGAATAATTCTAGTCAAATTATTTTTATTTGTAAATTATTTTTACAAGAGTAAGTGCATCAAATGTAAGTTTTGACAATAAATGTTAGATTTAAGATTATTTTTCTTACCATTTTACGTATTTTAATGGAAGAAATGCTAAATATTTTATAAGAATATACTTTAGTGTCATGTTTTCATTTTTGATAATGCGCATCAAAGCATATATTTAAGTAAACTAAATATGAAAACTCTTGTTTATAAAACAGCCAAATACAACCTGTCACATTTTGTAAAGTACCTTATAGTTATCAGAAGAAATGTTGTATAGAAATATAATTGATAGGTTTATCATGACACTCGAGAAGTTAAAAAAAACGTACAATTCCAGAAGGGAAGTCATTAACCCTTTAGGGAGGGGACATGTCAGCGTAGACAAGGAGTTTCATCGAAACAGATAAAGTTAATTGAGATTAATGGGAAGGCATATCTCGACATCGTTGGAAACGATAAAGTAGTCGAAGACATCATAACAGAAACAAGAAAACAAGTTTAAACAAGTTCTATAAAAATATATATTAAATTAAAAAATGTAATTATGAATTGAAACAAAAAGAGTGATAAGTATCAAATTTCTTGTTAGTGAATATTATTTCTTTTTGTATTTCTCAGTTGATTGAATGAAAAAAAAAATAAAATCACATTTGTAGAAATTCAGCAACACAAAACTCGGTAGGAAAGTGAGTATATGTGTGATAAATTAAATATTCGTTGTGATAAATTTTGATATGGAATACTGAAATATTTTAAAAAAGACTATTTTTAAAAAAATTGATTAGGTTTAATATTTTTCTTCTTGAATTTTAAGATTCTAACTGATTTAAAATATATATTATGTAAAAATAGATAAGCAATTGCATAACTGAAAATGTACAAATGATATTTAGTGTAAAATTTTAATTTAAATTATATAAATATATTAATTTAAACCATAATATTTAATTATCAATATGATAACAAATTAAATAAACGACTAAAAATGTGATACTTTCACTCAAATTTTAGACTGTTTTGAAAAATAATAACTGCAATTTTAAATTTACTTATCCAGTGAAATCTTTACAATATTTTCGATTACGTCATTTAATCTTAAAGTTAATTGCTTTTGAATACAGTTCTGTCAGAAACAATACTTAGTATTAAAACACATTAATTACAATCTTCAATCTTGTGTAACTATAAAAATATTTCTCACGCTTTCTAAGTGCCATTGATTTAGCATATGTACTTATTTTTAAGCACATCAATGACCAATGCTTATAATAATATAATATGTATTTAGATAGATAAATGTAAAAGTTGTTGTGATGAATAATAACGTGTTGTTGCAATAAAATTTTAGTTCACTTGTTTAATGTGTAAATAAATTGTAGTGTATAACTTAATTCAATTTATTTAATTGATGGTTAAAAATTTAAGCATTTAAAGCACTATAGTTGTTTTTAAAATATTTCAGTTCTCGGTAGACACATGGTAATTTCAAAAACATATTAATTGTGATGTTTTTAAATACTTTTTATTTCTTAATTATAACCTGATAAAGATATTATAAGCGATGGCTTCATTTTCAAACAGGGTAGACGCAACCCCGTGATACACTAACTATCTTTACTTTTTTTCAGCGCACATTCTTGTCACTATTTTCACTATTTTTCTTCTCGGGAGCTCATCTTCCGATGAGTACCAGAAGTCAACGCCCCCGAGTTATCCGAATGAAAAAAAAAACGTAAAAGAATGAAACATAAAATAATCTATCTTTTATTCCATTTTTCGCTGTAGGTCTCGAACATTGTTCTTTTTATTCCTGTTTGGAGTGATTTGAAGTCTGGACCCCTTTTTTTCTTTGCTCTTACTACTTATTTTGATTATTTATTTCGTTATGGATTTAAAAAATAAAAATTTAATTTTGTATCTGTAACATCAGTTCATGTTTTTTGACCTGACTCACATGTTTCCGAGTGCAGTGACCCGTGGGGGAGAGAAATGTAGTCTGAGAATCCTGTTGTGCTCCCTATGGCCCATGCTTTTCTGTAGATGAGTGGCAGGAGTTTGCCCACTCCTGTCAGTCGGTTGATAATTGATTTTAAGAGGTTAATCTCAAATCCCCAAGACATTGCTTCAGGGTTAATACTGCAGTTAGAGATGCCTCGGGAGCACCGACGGATCTTTAACTCGAAGCTGTAATACTAAACTTTAATGCCACATCTGAGGTAAGTGCATTGCCAGATGATCGGTGGGTGTCTCAATCCCATAGATCCAACTCTTCAAAGTACCGTAAAGGAGGTTTAATTCCATCAATTTTCTCTCCCTCTATAGATATGGCACACTTTTTGATTAATAATGAAAAAGCCATACCTTAATAAATCTGTCTGTAATTTACGCTTGCCAGCAAATATGCATATTTCTAACCATGTATATAGACAGTCTCATCAATTAACTCTCTGTTCCTTTTATTTTGATTGGGGATTTAAATGGAATCATTACTCCTTGGGGCAGCGATAAAAACTAACCAAAGATTAACACCAATAGAAAAAAATCATTTCAGATACTAACCTGCGCATTTTAAACAATAATCAGCAGACTTATTTCTATTTATATACAAAGGAGATTTCATTCTAATGATTTGGCGTTATATTTTTCTTTAAATTTACCTTTTTGGACTTTTGAAACAAACGTATATCTTTGCAATAATGATCACATTCCAATTATATTAATTCGTGTTTATCTCATCCTACAAAACTCTAATTTCTGTAATAAATACATTTAAGAAATGTCTAACTGGACGCTCTTTTCCTCCATTAATACTAAATCCGAAGAAATAATATATTCTTATAACATTGATGAAGTTGTAAAGGACATCACTAGCATTTTAATAGCAAGCGCAAATGTATGTATTAATACAGCCTCTAATAAACCAAGAAAACAACCAAAACCATGTTGGAAGGAAGACTGCAGAACTGCATATAGAAATTAAAGAAGGTCATTTAATACTTTTAAGAGATATCTGGCACATTCTAATTTAATTTCTTAAAAGCAACATACAATCGGGTAAATGAGTTTAAACGAGGCCGTACATCCACCAGAGATGAATGTCGTTCGGGACGTCCAGTGGAAGTGGCTACTCCCAGAAAGATAATAAAATCCACGATATGGTTTTGAGTATCCTGGGAATCAAAGTAAGGCAACTTGAATATCACAAGATACAGTGTTTTCAATTTTGCACGAAATGTTGAGTGCGAAAATAATCTCGGTAAGATGAGTGCCATGTTTGCACTCAATGGAAAATAAACGCAACCGCGTGGTCGACTCTGAGTTTAAGGTGGCGCACTCTTGACGAGTTTTTAAGTCGATTAAGAACTATGGACGAAATTTGGATAAACTACTACACTGCAAAAGACCATGAAACAGCCAATACAGAGGAATGTTTAAGGGGAAGTTGAAGTTTTGAAGAAAGTATGGAACGCAAAATCAGCCGAAATCAATAGGTCACATGGTTTTGAGATGCACGCGATTCAACTACATCAGTTACTCGGAAAAAGAAGGTAATCATAATTGAAAAGTATTATACGTCGTTATTGCACTGTTTTAGTGAAGAAATCAAGAAGAAACATCCTCGTTTGAAAAAAGAAAATTACCAGCTTCCATCTAAACAATGATCGGATGCATACCTGTACAGTTTTGATAGCTAAAACCAAAGAATCCAAGTGCGTAATTTTACAGCATCCATCGTATTTATTGCATTTGGTCTCCAGTGACATTTTTTTTAAATTTCCAAACTTTAAAAATGGTTAGCGGACAACTGCTTACGTTGAAAGAAGAGGTCATCGCCCATTCGAAGAGGTTCTCACACGAAGGAAGAGATCCTTTTTGGCTGAGCATAAGAAATCTTACTTTTAAGATGGCTCAAAAAATTTAGAGAAACACTTGGAAAAATATATAGAGCTGAAAAGAGATTATGTGGAAAAATGAAAAAAAAATTACCTAAAATAATTTGTCTTTCAATTTTTCTCTAAGGACGTATTACGCTATTAGCCACATATTAAAAAGTTTATTATTATATTAGGTCTGGAAAGTTCTGTCCGTTTTGAAAGTGAAAAGAAACAATATATTTTTTTTATACATTTAATAATATTTGTTGTATAATATATTTTCCGTTGTTACTTATGAACTCTTGCCAGCGTGATGGTAATTTGTACGTACCCTTTTTTAAAAATGCCTCGTCTCTAAAGGCGAAAAACTCAAGTAGAACTTGATTGACATGTTCTCCGGTTTTGAATTTGTCTCGTTTAAAAAATTTTGCAGGGAGATAAACAAGAAATAGTTAGAGGGTGCTAGGTATGAGGAGTACGGTGGATGTGACAGAAACTCCAAACCTAGCTCTGTGTTTTTTCGAGATGAATTGCCAAAGCAACATCTGGTTTTAGCATTAAAAAGAAGCAATATAATGTGCTTCATATTGAACATCATCAGCCTCTTTTTTTCAGTGCTTCGTTTAAATCATCCATTTGCTAACATTATTTCTCCGAATTGAGATTTTTGTAAGGATTCAAAAGATCGAAATGTATTGATTCTTGGACTTGCCAACATATACACAGCGTTTTCATATTCAGGTACAATCTCGATGTAGAGGTGAAGTGGACAGATAATCCATGCTGCAAGTATGATATTTTTATTACCATGTATTCGAAAATAATCCATTTTTCATCGCCAGTTATTATCCGGTCAAAAAATGGGTTTGGTTTCATGAGCAAACAGAGATAAGCATATGTCGATTCCATTAAGCAAATTTTTCTCATTAAACCCTCCCAATATGGAATGCTTATAGACCAATCCTAGTAACGACGTAAATCATATTGTACAGTATATATTAAATGTAAGAAAAATGTATCATTTTCTTTCACTTCACAAGCGCACAGAACTTTCCTGTAGATCTAATATTATTTACTTACTATATAGTTATTTAAATTACAATACTCGAGAAACAGCTTATAATTTCTAGAACTCAAAAAATGGTCTTCACCGCAATTTATTTGTTTATTTATTTTTAAATAATTCATTTATATTATTTTGACTGTAACTGAAAACAAGTCATCTCCTTCTTATATGCGAAATATGCAAATATAGAGAATGGAATTGTTAACAGTAATCCAACTCTATCAAGTAAATGACATAGAATTAAGGCAGAATTTAATGGGATTGTATTTTATCTGGATTCACGGAAGGAGTGTTCGGATGTTGAGAGGAGCGCTTAGAGCTTGACAATAATCAATATTTTGTATTTTTGGTGGTGGTAATACCTTTCACGCCAAATATAATTGTCAATTCAGTAGGAAACTGCTTACTTAGTTTACTTAATGTGTTCAGATTAGCATGTTAACTCAACACATAACAACTTAGCAGCTTTTATTGAATTTACAGTTTAATTATCATCCGGAAGGAAATTATTCTACGTGAAAATGGTAAAGGTTATTCAATTCTGTGTTACCTTTATCCTTTTATTAAGTTGAACAAATTATTACGTTTACATTCACTATCCTTGTTTTCATAACTTAAAAGTTAAATATTTTTGGTGAATGTGTAATCATGGGATTCCTTCAATTTAAATTTAATGAATTAATGAATTTAATATTTAACTAGATATATAATACCAGTATCGCCCCTTAAAATTACTCAACAGTTACATTTGACGTTCAGGACGAAAATAAAATATAAATAATTTTATGAAATTTTTATTCTATCCATACACAAGTAATCTACATTGTTAAGTTAAAAATGAAAAATTAGCTTAGTTTGTTTAACAATTAGTTAGGAATAAACAGCACAATTGGGTTTTGGAAATTAAGCAACGAGACTCATCATTAATTTGTGAAATAGCTCATTTTCCATGATTCTATGAGTAAAAAAATATTATAGAACATTTCGGAATAGCATTAAGAGGGTTCAGCATCAACATTGAATAAGCATTCAAGATATTTTAAACAACATGTTAAGCAATGAAAGGAAAATTCTGTATAAATATTACTTTATTCATTGCAATATCTCATAATATATAAGTCTAAAATTTGTTTTTAATATTTAGCCCTTTTTTTTAAAAATAAACTTAAAATTTCATCGAAGTAGATAAACAAACTTTAGGTAAATATTAAATATTATATTCTCAGTAAACAAATATGAAATTATATTCTATAAAACAACAAATCTCTTAGTATCTATATATCTACATAAAGATGAAACCAAATGTTTACCAAATCCAAGACCATCCAATCGACCGACATTTAATCAAGTCAGATGATGTTTCAAATTGTCTAGAATGGTATCCTAACACTTCTCTCAACTCCATGGCCTGGAGCTTATTCGCCACTTTCAGCTCATTTCTTTCTCTTCTCAATCTTTGAAAGCTCCAAGATTTACCAATCATACGTTAAACGCCTTAATCTCTAATAACTCCTGGCGATCAATAGAGATGTTCTAATTTCTGAAAACTTTTCCCTCCGATGGTGTTATTGTTATTACTGCGTGGGTATTACTTCCAAAGAGTTCGAAGTCCTTAACGACTTAAGTGATTTGGTACTCAGTACGTCTAGCCCAAGGGACGGACATCTCCCTAGCAAACGCTTTGCCTCGAAAACAGAAACAATCTGGGGGAATGATAACACGCCGGCTTTAACACATCGTATCCCCGGGCTGAATTTTCCAACAACTTTTCCTGATAACGGCTTAGAGGATAGAAAGAGAGGCAAGACTAGGGATAAATGTGCAAATTGGGACTCCAGAAATTTCCGTTTTAAAATTCTTTTCCCGGCACACTTGATGAAAATGACGTTGCTGGATTTTCTATATTGCCTGTGGAATTTGGAGTTTTAAGATGTTGTTTCCTAATTCTTTGACGTTGGTAATGTGTCTCACGAAGCTAATGCGAAATGCAAATTTCGCGATTTTGGAATTCATGGGACCGAAATGGCGGTTTAAAATTGCTCTAATGACTGCATGATGAGACTTTAAATGTAGGCATTATTTTAAACGCAAAATGTGAAAGACTTACCTCACACGCGGTAATGTTTTTAATTTCTGGTTTTCTTTGCTTACTCTAGAATGAATTAATTTCTCTCTTTACAATGTCAATAAAACGAATGTAATTTGAAATATTAATTACTAGTGAAAGCTTACGAACGATATTTATTTTAAGCATATTTAGTCAAATTATCATATTAATTGTATTAAATGTTATACCAATTGTATACATAACCTGGTGATTAAGTATATTCCTTCAATTACTAATATTAACTGATTTATTCCAGTGACACAGAAAATTTTCCATATTCAGCTACACACTTATGTTTATGTGTGTGATCTATTTTTAGATGCATGTAAAATGCAAGGCATTATTTACATGTTATTTTCAAACAAATGCAATGTCCTCACAAATAGAAAAAAAATTACAATTAAAGAACCTTTGAAATATGCCCAAGAACTTTTGTTATTCATATATGTGAACAATTGGTAATTTCTAACTCAATATATGATTACATTATTTTAATTTTTGAATAAAAAAGTATTTATTTTTATAAAGTCATATTTTTTTAAGTATTTGAATTAAATTTTTACCAGCGCATTATAAAGAAATTGGACTGAATTTCAATTTTGCATCGGTCCCATGATGTTATGTTGAACAACATAAATTTATATATTATGCTCCTACAAATATTATTTTAATTCTCTTATATTTTTAAATGTTTATACCAATTATTACTTCTAAGAAATTCATGACTTATAACAAGGAAAAAGTCTTAAGACACTAAACACATTAAAAAATAATATCAAGTACCTAAAAAGGTAAAATTTGATCGTTAGTACAAAATGAGATGATAGTTTTATTAATGTAACCAGTTATTACATAGCAATGAAAATCATTATGTTCCAACAAATTTACTTAAGCAGTCATATTTATCCAATTAAATCTGAGAAAATACTAGGATAAGATTAACGAAGCATCACAAATAATGCAATATTCTCTGAAAGTAACTTCATTAAGGTTTGAATTCAAATACTCTTTTTATAAAGCAAAAGAAAAATCTTTCGTAGCTTTATTTATAATTTGTGTTATTTTCATCAGGCACTGAATTCATTTAAAGAATTTGATTTTTTTAATTTTGTTTTTTTCCTTCGTAAAATTCAATATAATTATATCAATAGTATTAAAATCGAATATGTTTCTCATTTTACAGAAAATATAATGATCCAGTTTTTTTTTTGAAGAAAAAAAAATTAGCTTCTTTCAAAAAAATGTATTCTGTGATTAAGTTTTGTCATTTTCGTTAAAGAATAAGAAATACGCATATTTTATATTTAGGTTATTCAGTTTTTAAGATATGAAGAATTAAATGTAGTAAAAATAAATTTTAATGAAACTTTTCGATGTAAAATGAATTATTTTGATTATAACTAATGGTAACTACAATTTACTATAATAAAATAAAGAAATAATTCAATTGTATTAAGGAAGGGAATAGTTTTTGAGTGATAAAGGAATTTTAATTATAAAAAGATTCCTATCTCCAAAATTCATTATAAGAGAAGAAGGGATATATGAGTTTTGTAAGTTCTTACAAAACAGTGAAGAAAAATAATTTAACAAGTTGCCTAATTAGTATGCTATGTAACTAATAATAAAATCAACAAGTGGGACAAATTAAAATTATCTAGTTTTAAAATTAAATCCGTTGGCTCAGAAATATTGCAATTTGTATAGAGGCTGCAAAGTAAATTTTTTGCATGAATTTGTTTTTATAAATATACCATATATAAATATGAACTATGAGACCCAATTAAGCTTAAATTTAACACATATCTGCAAAAGTAATATTTTCATTACCACACAAAAATTGCAGTGTATTATATAAAAATAAATTTAATATCCCCAAATTTTACATTACTTTTTATCAAAAATGTCAATTAATAGACAAATTAAAACCTTTTTCTCTATTCAGACTTTTATTTCACGCAATTTAAGGTAGTAGCATTTTGACTTTATTTAGTTGAGCAATAACTCTTGAAACTTCAAAAATTAAGCATGCAAATGTTTGTATTGGATTTCTCATCAAAATTTTAAATATTTTTGCTGGAAAACAAATGTTGCTATATCAAAGCATTTCCTGCTATCTTTTCGCCTTTATTTTATTCAACAAATACTTTAAGAAAAAATTATGCTATTACTTCAAACAAAGCTTAAAAAGTAACAATTTATAATAATTCTTGTTATTTCAAAATTTATTTTCGGTAAATATAGCTTTGAAAATTTATTTATGAATTGAATTTCATGAAATGTTTTAATAAGTTCAGAATTAAAGTTTCCCATACAAAATTAGCCACTGATTTAAATATTTTAAATATATTGGTAATTATTATTGCAACATTAGAAAAAGAAATTCACTATAGATGGTAGGCTATAGAACATAATGTGAAAAATGCTCAACATTATTATTTAATTAAATAAGTTAATATACTGCTAAACATAAAACATATGTGATAAACATATATAAAATTTATATTAACACATGAAAAAATAATTTATAAAGAAATATTACTTTATTCACTAAAATCAATGTAAGATAATACGTCCACATTCTCAAGACTAAAATATTTTGAACACGTATTCGGCAATCACAGTGTTTAAATTAATCCACCCGTTCCACTCCCTAAATATCAATTTAATTATCTTCTATCCTTCCTCGTGAGATAAAATAAATTGAAAATTATTCGAAAGGATTATTGAATAATCTTATTAAATGGAATCTTTGTTAAAATCCCAAACAGAAATTGAATACTGTTATTAATGATAAATTCAATAAAATTCTTCTTTAATATAATAAAAAAAATAAAATCTCTATTGTAAATTAGTTTTTACAATATTATATTTTACTCTTGATCGAAGTGTTACATAATTTTAATTTAAAGATCTTAGAAAAGTTATTGCATCGTATCAGTTTCATTTCAATTACTTACGAATGAAAAATACTTTATAAAAATGGCTTCTGTCCTAATACTTCTACTTATGACTATCAATTATTTTAGAAATAAGTATTTACCTATAAAATGATTGATTGTATGAATAGAATATATCTTACTTTGCTATTCAATCATATATCACAATGACTCGCGGTGACAGTTTGTTATATTTGTTATAAAAACATAATGTATTATGTAGGAAGTGTCTCAATTATTGATTAAACGTACTTCTAGAGGTAGCGAATTAATCAGCGAACGTGAGAATAAATAATGAAAATTCCATTATAAGAACATTTTTTTGCTTCAGATATGTTATCTAATAACCCTCAGATAAAGGTATACTTAGCAGCGTATCATATATATTTATTTTGTTCGTTTTGTAATGAAATATATATTTAAAAAGCTCCGTTTATTAATTCACTGTCTCATTTAGTAAAGGTAATTATTGATACTAGATTTTATAACATTATATCGAATTATATATATATATATAATCTAACCACTATGTATGGATCAAAAATTTCGCTAAAAACTGTTGTTTACATACTGCTATAAAATGATAGTATTAAATTTAACAATTTTAACAAAGTGAAGAATTTTTCTGTTATATATACCTAATGTAATAATATAATGTTAATCAATTTGAGCAATTATTACGCATGGTGGATCTTTTCCAGTAATTAGAACAAATTAGGTGACTGTTTTGAAAAAGGAGACCCCATTAGGATGATGATAAATGAGATGAATTATTTGATAAAATTATCAAAATGTAAACATTAGAAGCCTTCTAAATTGTCAACAAGGATTTATTCGTAGCGAAACTATAAAACAAATTTTGGAAACAAATTTAAGTTAATAAAATAAATTATTAAATGCTGTTCTTTTTTTTAATGAGCTATAAGTAATAAACTGATTCTTATGATGTTTAGCACAAATTAAAATTGTATATTACTACTAAGTGATAAAGTGATCTTTAAAATTAAGCCAAATTTGTCCGTAATTTTATGAGATATTCTTTTTCTTTTATCTATTCTCTTTAATTTATAATATAATTATAGTAATATTTTGTATCGAACTGATTTATAAGAATTAATTTTTAAATTAAAAAATTAAATTAATTTTTAAATGCTTTAAATTTAATTAATTTAATTTTAAAAATTAATTTAATTTAAAAAAATTAATTACATTTAAAAAAATTAATTTTTAAATGCTTTAATTGCATTGAATTTATTTTACATAATATGTTTTGCTTTAATTTTGTTTATATTGTACAGTGTCAGTTGAGAAAAGAAGGAGCAATAAATTGGTGTTTGAATGTATATAAGTTAGGTTTAAAAAGCTAGTATACAAAGAAAAATTCTGAAATGCAACATACGCATCAAATTCTTCATCTACATAGTTAGAAAAAATGTAGTATTTGAATAACACGTTTCTTGATTTATTAAACATGTGAAACCAAAAGAGGATTCTGACTCCAAAATCGAAGATGCTTGTAATGCTGTTTGTACTTATTCATAATTAAATCGTCTTCTGACTTGCCGGATGTAGGAAACTCAGAGTCTCGGAGACATAACCTCCGGAGGCATACCGTGAAAAGTTCAAAGCCAGAACCCTTCTCCCGTTTCTAGTTAAAGATAATTACGTGTCAAAGTTTAGTGGCCCCTTTATTTTGCGCGAGGAGCAACACCATTCTAATTGTTTCAACAGAGTCGGCGTTAGATTAGCCCTAGTCTGAACTGGAGGGAAGGGATGGGGTAGAGAATACACTTTAGAAAGGAAGGGTTTTGTTAGGGGGATGGAAGAGCGAAATTGTGTGTCTTCAAGGCCTCCCCCACCCCCAATAACACAATGCCTTCTGTGGACCATCCCCTGTCCTTTTCCCTGGCACCCTGCCAGGAACCAGAGACGACAGCAATTGGGTCAGAGACTTTGTCAAAAGGTACTTCAGGAAAGGAGCCGATCGAAAATAGGATTTCTTGAAAGTGGTTCAACTGAGTTGATGTCGGCAGAGATTACGGGAATTCCGGGTCCAAAAAGTAGAACTAGAGACTACAGAATGAGTGAAATGGGTGAAAGTTCAAAAACATCAAGAGACGAATTGAAAGTCTTGGGCCAAGGCGAAGAGGTTTTATACGGTTGGGCAGTTTCATTTTACGTCGAGAGATAACACTTACTTTTAGTCCTTTATTCTTTTTTCACTCAAAAAGAAGGAAAAAGTTAAGTTGGAGTTGTTGTGGATTCTTATTTTTTAATCTTATGAGGAGCGTAAATTTATCTCCCTTTGGTCTCAGAAGAGTTAAATATTTTAACGTCTTTATGTATAAAAAGCTTCTTAAGTCGAATTAATTTACTCCTACGTTATAGAGTAAATTAAATTTTGTGTATTACTTCCTTAATAAAAAAAAATTACATATTCTGTATGAGAAAATATACATCTCTGAAAAATATGTTAACGTTACAGATTATTTTGAAATTTGTTTAACACATTTCTTAGATTGACATTTGTTGATACTCGGTAATGAATGTATAATTAAGTTTTTTATTACATATAAAATGTATTTTTGCTATTATCAGCTAATTTTTAGAAAACTGAGCATCCACTTGTCTATTTTTAAAAAATTTATTCTACTAGCAAAGGAGGCTTTTTGGTATAAAAAATATAATTATTTAAATATTTAACAATACATTTTATAATTCTTCAAGGAAATGTCATTAGAAATTTATATATACTCTCTAAATTAGAATATATAAATTGTATAATTTTTACTAACTAAATTATGTCAGAATTTTTTAAAGTATTAAGTGAATCTCAATGAATCTCCTATGAGTCTACGTACTTGATTTTGATATTCTAGTTCAAAGATAGTAACAACACATCTTTTCTTAACGAATTATTACTTTCCGAAATAGAACATGAAATTACTTGAAAGATAAAAATAGATTCTGTGTGAAACCTTCTATATCTGTCTTCAAGTTGTTCTTGCAGTTTGCTTAGAATATCAACGAGCTTCAAGATTATTCAGAATTTTACTTCATAATAATAATTTCTATAATTTTTAAATTATTTTTAATAAAGTAAAGATATAAGAACTACATTTAAATCAGGTTTAAATTCAGAGGCCACTAATTTTTTTTACTACTTTATGTATATAAATTTGTGAATTCATATTTTTCTCATTTCTTCTACACTTATTTTTTTAATTAAGACTTTTTTCATCTACAGACTGAATTATTTTTTTTTATTTATTAAGCTAGAAAAAAAAATTCCCAATAATATACAATAGTATTCAAATGAAACTAAATTATCTGAAAAATCAAATGTTTTCTTTACATTTGAAAGTATCTTATATTTAATTTTGAACATATTAATAATTCGAAAAACTTCATCAGTTATTTGTTTCGAACAAATATAAAAAAAAACTATATTAATTTCGAAGAAGAATAAGCATAAATAAATTAATAGTATGTTCCTATTGTTATTGAAAATATATTAATGTTATAGTCTTATAAAAGTAACATATAAGTTTTAATATTATTTCATAATTCCATATATTTATGTACGGAAAAGTTACACTGTTACCTTTTTTTTTAAAAAAAAAAAAGTCAAATTTATTTATTTCATAAGGTATGTAAATTTATTACAATGAAAAATTTAAAAACTCTTAACTTTTGTCATACAAAGACTTTAAAAAACTAAAATTATTTAATATTTAAATATGCTGCAACGTATTATATTAAAATTAGAGAATGGCGCAGTGAGTAAAATGTTATAATACGAGTATATGAGAGCAAACTATATATATATATATATATATATATATATATATATATATATATATAATTTTCATCACATATACATTTTCCTCTCGGTGAAAAGAAACTAGCTTAATTGTTTCTTAAGCACATTATTCAAACATTGTTTATTATATGAAATATAATTAATTAAGCAACAATATTACATGATTTTTTCTGTGAACTGTACTGATACATTTATCAATAATAATATTAATATTTCTTTATAAAACATTATAAAATAAATAAAGTATAGAGTACAATTTAAAATTACTGAGATCAGTAATGAGAAATAAGAAAATTGACGTTGATATGAAAAGACAAATATGAATATACTATTCTCAATAGAGAAAAATGTATTTAACTAATAAAAATGCATTATATACGAAAAAGTTTTTGATGTCTTTCTTTACTTCTGAATCTTTCATAATTATAGATTTCGAAGAAGAAGGTCCACATGAATTGAGAAAAAGAACTAGTATAGTTTTATTTATGGAGATAAATGATTTCACAAAGTATGTTTAAACTTGGGGTTAATTGAACAATTCGATATAGAAAGTATGAAAATTATAATTTTGTAAATCAATAATTTTGAAATCTAAATAACATTCTAAGTATAATTTGAAGAATTTCGAGTACAATCACAGATAAATAAGACTAGTTATCGGTTTTGAACATAATTGGAGTTCATGAAATTATTCTCTTCTACCAATTGCATTCAAATATCCCTTTATGTACAGAACAATAAAATACAATAGATTTTAGCTCTTACTTTCAGCGCAAGTAATTTAGGGAAATTAAAATGAAATAATTGAAATTAGAACTGATAGAATCGATTAAACTAATTTGTTAAAAGTAAAGAGGTAGGGATTAGAATATTTCTACAGTATAATTTTACATAAATGAAGCCTTTTTGAATTTATCTCTTAAAACATAAGATTCTAATGAATCTGTTTGAATGAATTTGTATTCATTAAAATATTGAGTTGAATGTCAATTTTATAATTTTTAAATTTATCCATTACCTTTGCTTATTTATAATATAGTGAAAATTAGAGTGAAACTTACGTATTAGTTTTTTAAATTTATTATGAAATTAATGTTGAAAACTTTCATGTTTTTGCATAATGTTCAGTCTTTCTCAAAAGTGAAATATTTTCTAATTCTATTCAAAAGACTTAAACCTCCCTTTTATATTGATCTCAATAAACATATTTGCTTAAAATATGTATTAAAATAAACAAGGTATTTATCGAATGAAATCTATTTTTTTCTTCAAATTCTGCTGCTGTTTTCCTTTTCACAAAGCACGAAAACTCCGGGAATGAAAAAAAAAAAAAAAGTTTTTCCATAGATATGTTACATAATGAATGGATGCTTTTTTTCCTTCCTTTTTAAATGTGTATGTGAAAAGGAATATAGAGTGATAAGTAGAATTTTATATCACCTTATATATAATAAATTGTGTGATGTGTAGAATATAAATAATAAAATAGTTTTTATCATGAAAAGAAGTTTTATTAGTTTATTAAATATTTTAATCAGATTCTAACTTAAGTTCTATGACTACATTTAATTATTAATGATTACACTCGCAGAAATTTAATTGAATACTTTAAATTACTGAAAATTAAGCTGATATTTCTTGTACATTACCTTCCAGTGTTATGAAAATAATCATTATTTTAGTTCAATTATAAATTTTAATGTTTAATCAATTTTATTTATGCATTAAAACAGATACTTAATTATGAATTTAGTTTGTACCTAATTAATTTGAGTATTTTAAACAAACTACACCTGTGACTAATATAATAAAAAAATAAATCTTTTCATACAAAAATGTAGTTAATATGAATTAACGCACAAATTAGTTTAAAATTAAGAACACATAACTTATTAATGAAATGCTTCCAGGGCATTTTTTTAAAAAAAAATGTACAGTATTTTCAAAATAAATGTGAACAGTTCAAGAGATATTAATTTACCAAATGTATTTAAGATCTTTTACGTATAACGAACACATCTCAACGGAATTTGATGAGTAATCTTTCTGAATCCTGCTACTTTTCCAGAAAAATCCTCTCTAGATTTTACTCCTTATCATCATCAGCATCAAAGTGATCCCCGATGAATCGTCAATAAAAGCCTTCAGCATCCGCTCAGGTTACACGGGGAATTAACCCTCGTGTTAAGAAACCGCACATCACAAAGATTAGCCCTAACAACCTCGAAACTTTGAGCGGGGAGCGCAAAAGACGTAATCTCCTTTTTGCTTATAATCTCCTGCTAATGGCCGATAATCTTTGAGTAAAAGGGCAAGGAGGAATTTTATGTCGCTTTGTGTCTTAAGATCGTTCATCTCGAATAACCACAGATGATGCTACTTCCACGGATGGGAGAATCAAATGCTGGGAAAGACAAACACAGGATTTGATCTTGGTGTTTCCTTTAAAGAAATCTTCATCTATTAATTGCAATTTTCAGTGGAATAAAAAAAGAATTTTTACATGGCAGGCGAATTAACTACAACCGAAATCGGTAACAAAAGGTATTGAATTTGTGTTTCTTATAGATTTGGCAAATTATGTAAATTACCTACAGTAAATTATTCCAATCTTTGGATGTGTGATTTGAAAGCCGTCCAGAGTGATTTTGAAACAACTAAAAAAAAAATCTATTTACATTTTTAGCTTCATAACCTTAATTATACTTAAAACAGAACATAATATAAACATTTACGTTACTTGAAAATCTGACTAAGTTATCATATACTACTCCACTCGTCACCAACCTGGCAACTTCCTTTTTATCAATCTCCAATAAAGTAGAGTGAAGTTGAGTGGTTCTTTTTCAATTCATAGAGAGGCTGAGCTGTTACTTTACAGCTGTTATTAGAATTGAGTGTTTACTTTACAGTTTTGTACTAATATTATACCACTGTCTTTTACTCAAGTGATATTTGTCAAATTTAGGTTTAATAATAATCTAATTAGAGAATAATAATCTAACTAGCTTTAATGAATTAGTGTTTAATATTAAGTCAATACTGCTACATGTACTGTCATAAATAAGTCACCCAAACAGTCTGATGAAGCATAATAAATGCACGTGAGCCAAAGATTCAAAAAATGGATTTCGAAACTAAGTTTGATAAATATTTATATCGACAAAAATATCATTTATAATAAATATACTGTAAGTATACTATATAAAATACGCATTTAACATATTTTGATTACGTTAAAGTACGATCCCATTTTTCCTGTTTAGAAGGAAGTGAATTTTTCTTCTATTCTAAATCAGAACAATTTTCCTAAATCAAACCTAAATAGCAACATAGATGACGGGATGAAGGACTGTGAATTTAAACATATAGAATATAATAAGGGTAGACAATTAAAATTATTAAAAAATGCAGTCATACGAAATTTCCACGGAATTTTTATTTGAATACTTAAGATTCAGTCTCTTATTTTGAGTAAATTAATATTTTATTTCAAAAAGACTTTAATTCATGTAAAAGAGAAATAAAGGTATTGGCTTAGAATTGCTTTTGACCTATTTCCATAACCGAAATATTGATATCTGCTCAAAAAAATTCTCTTTTATTTTCGAAATAAATTATTCAGAGGTTCCGATAATTAAATAGCAAGAAAACAGTGTTAAGTGATTTTTCGCTCGTGAAATAAATTTCATAATTTTGTGGATACAGAAGTTAAGAGATACTTTAAAAAACGTTTCAAAGTAGTACACTATTCCTCACTTTTAAAGCTATTTGATATTTTTAGAAACTGATTTTCTTTATCCTTGCAATCTTTCTTGTATTTTAATTAGGTCATGTAGAAATTATACATACTTTTCTCTTGAATTTTAAATTCTTTGAGCACTTTTCTATCGGATAAATATTTTACTTTTTAAGAGATTAATAAGCGTATAATTTTCATAGCTTAAAGACATTGTAAACTAGATTTTCTGTTCCCTTGAGTACTGTTTTGATTTGATTATTAAATTGTCAATTATCACAGCTTATGATACAATATTATTTAAATGTCTTAAAAACATTTCTTGTAGCAAGAAAATCTTTGATAATATAACATAGAATGACACTGTTTTAAACTTAAAAGATTTAATGTCTTTGCCGGAAATGGAAAAGTCTTTCTATCTTACATTCTCTTGATTTGAAATGAATGTTACTCTATTTGAATACGTTAGAGTGAAGGAAGTAATATTTTTGAGTTACATTTCTATGTTAAGTTATTCGAAAAGCGAGAAAGTTGCGACAAATCTTTAACAAGGATCATATATATTTCATGAAAACGAATTCTTAATACCTTCGGAAAGGAGAGAGTTTCAAGTTAAAATTTGGTAGTTACATTTTCTACTAATCTTGAGATCTCATTGAATACGAATTAATATTTCCTTCGTATGTTCATTTGAATATTTCGATGTATGTTTTGTTTTACATCACACAATGTCAGCGTAAAATATATGAAAGTATACATTCATAGAATAATTATATGATGACAATTAACAATAAAAATCTTGTTTCCTGACTGAGATCAATAATTTGTTATAATATTAAACGTGCATGTATAGCCATTTTCTTTCTTTTGAGACATGATTAGTAACAGGATGTGAAATCTATAATTTATTTCTATTCCTATTAGAAAAATACTTGAATTAATCTTTTATTAAAATCCTTAAATACAGATGGATTACATAAATAAATCATGAATCTAAAATTTATCCTTTTTCATCTGCTGATCCAATTTATTTTATATCACAAAAAAAAACCAGATATATAGGTAGTTTTTTCCCTAAAAATATCTTTAATTTTGTTAAAATATCTTAATAAATTTCTTAAGTAAAGAAAATAATTTTTTGAAAAGTATTTTGAAGAGAGGCCATTTACTTATTTAATTATCTCTTCCTGTTCTTGATCATCTGTAGCTTTGCTAGCAATTTATGAAATTATACATGCCTTGTGCGTAATTTTTGAACACCGATATAGTTAGAAACAAATTTAAAAGTAATTGTGTACAGAATAAACATTTTTTCTATAGCTTTTGAATTTGGATTTTCTGAGATACATATATACATAACTTATGCTTGACATTTCTTCCTACTTTCAACTTAATTCTAAGTACTGTAATTAAAGAAATTGAAATTTTTGCAGCTAAGAAATTATCACTACTTTCTCATTTGCGTGCTTTTCAATAACGTATTCGCCATGCGCGTACATGAGAGCAAATCGAAATAATAATTGCATTACGTTGAGAGCGAACCACATTGTTCAAATTACTATAATCATTTCCCAATAAAGGCCGGAAACAATTGTTTCATAATTGTTCGTTCGGTTCTTGAAATTAATTCATTTTGAGTTGTGCGGTCAGTCTGTTCTGTGATAAAAGTTCAGGGAGTTTATGAACTTTGACATTCCTTTATGGATAGAAGGCTAATTAATTTCAATATAGGAATACGATAGAATGACGTTATTGTAACAAAATAAAATTGTTTATTGAAAAAAAATATGATTGCTATTGCTGTAAATGAAGACTTGAGATTTCTGATTTGCTTATCGCTTAGTTATTTATACTTATTTTACTGTTTAAAAAAGAAAAGGGAAATTAATTTTAAAATCGTTGTAAAGAAATAATGATGTTGATAATTCTGGACAAATTTTCTTTCATGTAGTGCATAAATTATCTTTTTCTTGCATTTTTACTCTAAATATTTTATTTTTCTCGCTAATGATATTATAAATGAATTTATATGCACTCATTAATTTCCAATGTGTATCTGTTAGATAAATATCGTTGTTAAGAATATTCTTACGAACATCAGATGGCGCACCTATGCGAAGGAAATAAAACATTTACAGAGATGTATCTTGTGAAGGAAATGAATCATTTACAGAGATGTCACCAGTCAGAAAGGGAAGTTTAGTTAAGTGATGACCTCTTGTCTTGGCGACGGATTTGGCGAACATTTCAGTGACTCATAGAGAAATTGACAACTTAAGCGACAAATGGAAAGATCCCGAATGTGCTAGAACCTCGGCAAAATATCGATTGAAAAGAAAGTTCAGGCCCGGCCGGATCAGGAAAACAAAATACTCCCAAAGTATGAGATGGGAATCAGTCTGTCTACAAGAAACAGTCTGTCTGTGGAGTCTGTCTTGCAGAGATCGATCGGGAAATCAACTGGGATCTGATGGCACTTGGAAGTGAAGCGACCTGTGTAAATATATGGAGAAACAGCGTATATCTGCTGGGAATTGCTGGAACCTGCCCTGGAAGCTCAGAGTAATAATGTAAAGGTTTCGCCTAGTGAGTGCCAATAAGCTTGTAAGCCGAACGCTGCTGATTTAACTGTGATTGTCCTTAAAAATACTGTTTTATTATTGTTCTAATCTGTATTAGTCCTGTGTTTTCTGTCTGTGTTGTTATTGTGAAAACTCTGCTACCAGTGTGTAGTAAATATTTGTGAATAAAGAAGCATTGGTCGTTATCCTCCGTTTTGAACTGATTTCACTCCCACACATCCAGGAAATTTTAGTAATAATATAAATTCCTCAATATTTTTTTGTGTATTGCCTAATTATTGTTTCATTAACTGACATATATTCACAAGCTTTAAATAAATTTTTTAAACTTGCCTTTTTCCAAAAACTAAAGACATAATTTTAAATACTGTAAACTAATATGCAACTAGTTAAATGATGAATTCCATCATTTGTGCAGTAATATTGCAAAATAGGGAAAAAAAGCGAAACAATTATTTCTATAATTCTGATAGATAGTGATATAATTCCGCGTACATAATTACATTATAAAAAAAATAATAAGTGTCGTATAAGCATTTTTTTTTTACTTTTCTGTTATAAAATAGAAGATGCTTCGCTGATTCTGTAGATGTATTTATTATGAAAATTTAATGAATAGAAGGTTAGAAACTTGAAGTAATAAATTATAAACACTAGTCACACGCCATTGAAAAAAATAATTTTACTAGAATATTGATATTTTACTTATAACCTCTGAAACATTTTAAGTATTGCATGATATTTGTAAAATAGTATTGTGAAATTTGGATCACAAAAAATAAAAATAATCAATTTTATGAAATTATTTTAAAGATTAGTGTGTACAATGTGATATTTATAAGTACCCTGTAAATTTTGAAAGTTATAAATGATTTATAACTGTTTCAAGATGTAGCTAAAGTAAGTGAAATACTTGCAAATGTAAATAGACACATATATATTATTAATTGTTGTACATTATTATTTACATATATGTATATTTATAAATGTGATTTAGTTTTGGTAAGAAAACACATATATATTAATATTAAAATATATATGCGTAATTGCCTTTGCTTCTTAATTGAGCAAAAGAGGAAATTTTTTAAGCTTAGCATAAAATAAACTCATTTGCTGATGCAGTCTATTTGATTTTTGACTGATTGATTGAGTTACTGTTTAATAACATTGCACTTAGAAGCAACACGTAGACTATTAAAGATTGACTCCACAATTTTGAGCTTCATTTAAGGGAAAACTATAATACCTGATATTCTAAGCTTCCACATCATGCCATGGGAAGACTTTTAATATCTTCAGGTTTGATCAGCTACTCAAGACCGCTACAAATCTGTCCTTTAGTCCTTATCAAGACTTGAGCTTATGAGCTCGCGCCTATGAACACAAAGCTATGGCTGCTTACATTCCGTCTCAGTAACCGTAAATGATGTGTTACTTGAACTACAAATTCATAAATAAGCAACTGAGTTCTCAGTTTTGTAACTTAGAATATATATTTAATTGAACATGCAGTTATTATTTTTTAATATAAACAAAACAATTTTAAGCCCAAAACCTTTCATTTGATGCTTTCTGATAGAATTTTAAAAACTTTTACAAGGGATATTTCTCACGGAATTGATATAGCATTTTCTTAGCTTTAACAAATATATTTTTTTAAAACATGATTGAATTTTTTTTTTAATTTAATCGTACAGTTGTCGTATGCCATTATCCTAGAAGTTTAGAGTTTTCTTGAGGTTTTTATGTAACAAAAGGTAGATTATTTAATTTGACTCAATATGGAGGTAAGCACTCTCTACTGTGCGTTTTATGGATTTCTAATAATTGTGTCTGGCAAATGCTGAATTGAAATTTGAAGATATTGTTTTAAAAATATTACTTTCAAATCGAATAAAGCAGTGGAATTGCTTGTTTTACTTTATTAAGAATTTGCAATAACTAGAACCGCGACTTAGAGAACATCCTTGCTTTGGGTGTTTCTAACTCTCATAATTAAATTGTACAAAGCTAAGTCAATTACTCCTCCTTTAAACATCTTTAAAACTGAAGTCTTACTGATAAATTATTTCTTTGATTTTGGAAGTATTGCTCAATTTATATAAATGAATTCAAAACATTATTTTAATGTGTGAACACTATAAATTAATTACCGATATATACCTGAAAGAATTGAATGACACAGAAAGGAATAACTGGAAGTTTTCGGGTAATTGATAAGGAATTTATGTGTACCATCCATTCCATGAATTGTCTGTTGAAGCATAAACTTCTACCACCTCTTTTGAAAAGGTATTTGAACCGTCTGATCAAATAATTGCATTCATAAGAGTATTCTCACAGGCAAGGAAAGAGCGAGTTATTAGCAGTCTGTGAAGTTCGCTTTAAATTAATTAATAAAACATATTCATAGAATACTGAAATTTTTAATAATAATCCAAGAAACTTCACATACATAAGTGGAAAAAACTCATGAATAAATTATATAACATATTAAACAACTAAAACAAATTGGTGTTTGGGATGTATAAATTTTTGTAAAATATATTTCAAAAAATATGCCTAGTCAGAAAAGAGTATAAATATTAGTTTGCAGGAGCACATATAAAATTATGTAAGTATGAAAACTTTATATAAAAAAATTAAAAACAAATATCATTTATAAGAGAAACACATTAAATTAGAAAAATGTTAGGATTTTATGGTTATTACATTAGATTACATGCAAAGCACTTTAGGAAACATTTAAAAAATATCACAGACTAAAGACTGACATTAATAATGAAATAAGACTCTGCGTTCATTTTTAATTTTCATAGCTCAAGAATTCAAGTTCTACTTAATGCTCACGTTTCTGTTCGTTAAAATTAAAAGTAAATATTACTTTAATATTTATATTTTTACAAATAAATTATTCTACCATGTTCATTTCTTTTAAAAAATATATGTAATTTTTTTTTGAAACTTTTTCACAAGGAAATAAAATTTTTTTTAGAAAAAAGTTCAATTTTGTATTAACTTGGAATCATTACTTAAAGAAGTTTCCAATTCATATAATTTTTCATTAATCGGAGTACCAAAAAATATGAGAAATTTAAATAACAGAATTCTGACTTGATATAATACAAAAAACTTAATACATCATAACATCAAATCTAATAAATTTTCTTAACAAAAATGTCCAATTGTAATATTTTGTTATTATTCATTAATCTGAAATAATAAATCATTATTTTTCCTTTACAGAAATTTTACAATTGATGACCAAAATATTTAACTGTAGTTATTTTTTTTTGCAAATCTAGGTTTCATTTTGTCCAGAATATATATATATATATATATATTATAAAACATGCATACCATAAATAAAAAATGAATATATTCATAAATCTAGATTTACCAGACCAGTCAAAATGACTAAATTTCTCGTTTCTTTCTAAAAAAATAATCTAGTTTAAAATTATCCGAATTCTCTGATATTTAGACTTATAAAATATTTAACTGATTTTAGTGATCAATTTATTTCTCTCCTCTCTAATTTAATCTTTTGATATATTATATCTAGTATCTATCTTTACATAGCTAGTTATACAAGGACAAGGTAGTCTAACTAATAGGCAAATTTGGATATATCTAAATACTTTTCGGAGTAATTGTATTTAAAATTTGTAGAAATCTCAGTGGGTATGTATAAAAATGCATTAATTCGAAGCTAGGTAGATATAATAAGTAATTTGTGTCATTGTTCACTATTAATTGGATCTATCATTGGTAAGGCGTGGTAGTTCGTCTTTAATCATGAAACTTATCAATACAATCATTTACAAAGGATTAGAATAATTATTAAAGTTGAATAATAATAAAGGATTTAAGATAGAATATTATAATAAGTAATTAGATAGTTCGAAATGGTAGCCGGTATGAATAAGGCATGCTTTGATCCAGAATCAAATGAAAATATAGAGCATTTGAACCTAAGATGAATCATCACGCATATAAATGGAACAAAATGAATATCACAATATGTTGCGATATGAGGCGTATTTTCCTTCATTTGTCCATGTGGAAATTTTTTGAACATTACTTTATTTAAACAGTTCAACTTACAATATGCAAATCAAAATTTACGTAAAAATGAAATGCACTGAGAATTAGAAGAGGAAGAAGAAGGGAGATGGAAAGGAAATAGATGATATTAAGAATTAAAGTTAGGAGGAAAAGACGGATGATAGTCTGATGTACATGAAAGTATTCTAGAATATATAGCAGATTTGGTGAGATTAGAACACATCGCTTTCCAAGAAATTACAGGAGATACTCGCACCTCATTCCGGTAAGAGCATTATTCGTTAAATTATAAAACTTGCTAATACACTCCGAAAAGATATTAACAGTGAAGAGACCCCTAGTTTAAGGAGTAAATAAAGATAGTTTGGGCTTAACTGACAATTTAACTTAACTGGCATGTGCCTGAATTTAAAGTGAAATTTAGATCATGTGATTACACTTTAAGATAATAAACGAGATGGCTAATAGAATGCCATCACAAATGTATCAATGGTTATTAATGTTGATAAAAATATTAAAGATATTCCTTGAAGAAAAGTATGAATTTAGTATTTGATTCAATATATTACAGATTATGATTGGAAAAAAAACTTATTTTATGTTTTGGTAATGTTTTCCCTAAGAAATTCATTGTATTTGATTTTGATAGAAATAGTTGTACACGTAATATCTCGCATACTAGTGTTAAGTATTTTTTCAAATAAAAAAAAACAATCTATTTAAAATTTATCAGACACCTCTTACATTTACATCATAGGCACGACAGAATATACCACCTTATTATCCAGAGTAATTTTGATGAAAATAAAAGTATATTTATATGCAACTGTAAACAAAAGTATAATTAAAACGATACTTTATAAACCTACAATAAATGCAACATTTTTCTGCAAGATTCATATTTGTGATTTTAAAAAATTCAGAACGGTCTCGATTTATTCAAATAATAAAGTTAAAAATCAAATTTCTTCACTAGACCTGAAGAGAGTAAGCTATAAAACTATAGAAAATGAGGATTGTTGTATTTCTCAAAACAGAAATTTTCAGCAGCATTTCCTTATTTTTTTGAAGATAAATGTATTGGATATGATTGCTTTCTCTTTATTTGGAATGTAAAAACTATAAATATCAATAGTAAACATTTCCACACAAACAACAGTTTTTATTTATAAAACGTTCGATTTCCTTCAATGCTTCTTCATTACTATTTTGTCTTAGTATCATTCATTTCATGATCAGCTTCTTGTAAAATATATATACTCTTAAGAACTGTACATTTAGTTGAATCCCTCTATTTGACTCTGATATTAACATAAAAATAAATGTATCTCAAATTTGGACAAACTGTTGAAAATCAATAATTGAATTTTTCCCACCCTTTCAAAAGATATACATTGAAATATTGAGAATTAAAATAAAAAGGAACTATAAAAATTACGATGAAACATAAACTGAATTCGGATATATTGAAATAAAAAGAATTTAATACGCTGAAATATTGAAAAATTATTATGCATTGGATAAATAAGAGCATAAGTACATTCATATGAAAAGAGATATCTTAATTTCAATAAGCTTAATTTAATACTTGAATTTGATTAAAAATAATTCTTAATGTGAATACAAATTATATTAATGAAGAAACTATTCCCGAAATTGAATGTATGTTTTATATCAAAGCAGAAATTGGTTTTATTAGAGTTTACAAATTTGTATAATTAAATATTTTGTTATATCTGTAAGAAGTTATAAAGGTTCAAAGGAATTGGTCGAATTAAACATAAAACCAATCAGCTTATTTTAAAAGTTTTCTTTACCTTTTTTTATTTTTATTTCATGAATAGTTGCTCAAAAAAGGCTTTTTATAAGACGTATTAAACTCTTAATATAATACCAGGTCCTTACATGTGTCTTTTTCAGGCTAAAACTTTAATTTGAACCTTTCAAAGATTGCAAAATTAATGGTTTAGAATCACAAATTATGCTCAATGTATACTTTTCATTGATTAAAAGTAAAACGCAAAATAATTCTATGAATATTTAAAGGAGTTCTAAAGCTTAACTTTTCTGTATTCTTCTTATTATATTTTGACACATATGGATAAACAGCCGATTTGCCTTTAATATTCCAATATATGCATAATTTCGCAAATATATTCTCACATGTATATCAATGCTTATCAATTGCACGCTTATATAATTCAACACACCAAACTATTATTCCACATCTTTCGAATGCAATATGGTTTTTATACCTTTTATGTTACAATATTTTGAGAAATTCCTTTTCAAAGAAATCAGAATGTATATTGAGTATACACCCGTATTGCGTTCAAATAAATCATGTGAATTTATGTATAGCTGTCAAGTCAATTCCATGTTTATCCGAAACATGAAAATTTTGACTTGAAATCACTTATCATTTCTAAAAATATCATTAATAATGCAGTTTTGAACATATGAAAGTACTAATACATTTGGATACAGCACGTAGATCATTGTAAGTTTGAACCGTTACTTTAAACTAAATGGTGTAATAGTTTTCATACATTTCCGTTTTCTTCAGTTTTAAGCAACAAAATAATGCAAAAAGATTACAATGTTTGCAATTCAGCGATATTCAAAATAGACATTGATCTATTTCTTTATTTTTTATTTGAAAATTTCTGTCTGATAAATGAATATATGTAGTAGAAATATTTTTAACCAGAATGCAAAAAGTAAAAAAAAAAAAAAAAAAGAAGTAAAAAAAAATTAAAAACAATTAAAATCGGAAATGAAAATCTTTCAGATGCTAATTGAAAACGTAAAAATTCATTTTGCGTAATGGATTATTCAGCAGTACATATGTCCAATCTATTGTCTCCGAAATCTAAGAATATTTAAATAAAGTATACTAAAGTAAATTTTTCTAAAAACTAATCGATATATCGCAGAATCACACTCCCATAATTTAAAAGAAGAAGGAGAGAAAAAAAAAAGAAATTAAAAACACTTTAACGAAACTAAAAGAAGTTCATCATCTTTTGTAATGATTACAATCATCTTTACTTTATTCAAAAAATACCCAACGAAGAATAAAAAAAATAGCAAGGGTCTTCATTACTCATGCGTTAAAAAACATTTTATGTCAGCTGTCGAAAATGCATTTTTCTAATAATCTTTAATTAACCAACGAAATAAATTATTGTTTTACCTTCCTCAATATGAACAGTTGGAAAGAGAAAAAAAAAGTTCGATCGGAGGAAAAAAGCCAAAGCGTTCCACCCACTTTACTGTAATTGCTAAGTTTCATCATCGAAAGCTCTTTTTAAAGGAAAAACCTGCTCTGCCTATAAAAAACTATCTTCGAAGGGGCCCCGAGTTGAGTATGTTTCAACGATAAATCATTTTGAGAATAACTATGGTCAAACTTCTTGGAACCGCAAGAGTTTGGTTTTTGCGAGATGATAAAGAAGTAAAGAGTGAAGTTATGTAACTTGCATTACTGATACTTTCATATTTTTATTCCTCGCGATAAAGATTCGACTTTTATGAACATTGATATGAGAATCGAGATTTATGATCTTTTTTTATGTTATTAAAAGTATCAAGGACCTTTTTTTTTTATAAACAGCTATTGGTTTGTGTATGAAGAAGGAATAAGTTAATAAGTAAATATTTCATGGATTTTAGATATATTACTCTGAAAATTGTTTTATCGATACATTTATTTTAACATTTATAAACAGGGACAAATTCAGTAATCATTTTCGTTTGTTGTTGATTGCGCATTTCTTTTTGCTCAAATATTTATTTATAAGCAATAAATATATGTTAATGAAGTAATATATTTTAAACTTTTCATTTTTGAGAAAATAATTTCTTTATCAATTTTCATTTCAAAATGCCGCACTCAGATTTTGGTCGGAAGTTTTTTAGCAGATATTATGAATATTACAATAATTACTCATTTAAATAGGTCTGAAAGATTTGGAAACATTTTTTGTTAAATGAACTCGCATTTTAACGAGCGAATTATTTGAATTTTGTGTGTACTTTCTAGATTTTATAAAGTAGTTAATATAATTTAAAACCAACGTAATAATTTATTTGTAAAAGAAAACAACTATCTATCTTATGAAAATCAAAATGATGATGTTTCAAAATCTTTTTTATATCTTTTAAGATAGCCTGTAAAGACAAATATTTACGAACTTTTCAAAAATCAATACGCGTAAACACTTGAAAACTATTGATCAAACTTTAGTCGTAAAGAAGACAAACTTCCTTGAGACAGCTGTCAAAAGCATAAATGTTAAATTATATAAGGCGTCTGTTTTTAAGGCAGAGGTTTTATAACCATTTCAATCATTCCCTTCGATTTATTGTAGATTTAGTTGTAAATCATTACTACGTTTAACTATAACAATATTTGCAATTCTGTTTACATTTTACTATGGTGGGGCTGTATTCTCTCTACATTACAGTATTAGCCTCTTTATAAAACATTTTTGTATCATCTTAGTTTCCATCATACAGATGTAAAAATTGCTCTTTTCTGACCTAAAATGTAAAGAGAATGAAATTATGCTACACGTCGCAAAGTAATGTATAATATACATACCAGAAGCATCATTTTTGTTTTAAATGATGATGTAAATGTAAAATTTGGCATGTGAATGTTCCTGTATATCACTAAATTCTGCTTAAAATTTAATATTTCAATTTTGTTGAAGCATCAATGACAAAGATATAATAGCAATTAAAGTTTAAGTAGGAATAATTATTTTACAGCATTATATTGAATATTTTTTTCTTTTAAATTAAACTAGCTCTATGTTGTTGATGGAAAATGGTTTATAATCTGTAACTTTTGAGCAGAAAAGTGAACAATAAATATTTAATTTTAAATTTAATCATAAGTATCAAAATAGACGTGGACATTCAAGTAAAACAATTGTTCAAACTTCAAATCCTCTTTCTTGCTATTACATAAGAAATTATCATTAAAAGCGATATGAATTTCGAAATAATCAAGATATATCTCGAATATATCATTTGAAAATTAACATGCAACATATATGCTCCATGTCATAGCTCATTGCCTTTTTTTCAGGTGCTTAAAATTATAGTAAATTTAATAAGTTTTTGAAAAAAAATGTTTGAAATTTTTGTCTCTTATGATATTGTATTTTATTTTGAAATTTTTTTTTATCGTAATTCGAGATGTTTAATTAAATAAATAGATAAATAAAACTTCTTTTTCTAACTACTTCTTTACATTTCATGTTTCCTCTTAATGTTGTCAAGGAAAAATTATAAATATATTTTGAACTTGTAGTGAACATTACTGACTTTAAATAATTGCTTTTGTAATGTAATATAAACTTTATTTCTCAAAGTGGCAGCTCTTGAAATAACATTTTTCAAGAGTTGGTGATAATTTTATAAGCTCATTTGTCTTAGAAGCGACGTATTACAAAATGATACTTGTTCTAAGAACAATAAAATTAATTAATTACTCAATTACCTAACAATGGTACAAAACCTTTATCAAAAAGCATTTTATTAGTTCATTCCCATGTACATTGCAAATGGAAAGGAATTCAAATTAAGTCTCTATTTACATTGCATAGATGCAATAATTTAGAGTATTCCTTTACTACTTATTAAATAATAATTTAGCATTTGTTAAAAAAAATTGATTAATTATGCAACTAATTGCATTAATTAACAGCATAAATTAACAGCTCAGTTCTTAAGACTAACTAACTTGCTCATGATCATAAATGTATGAAATTATTCCTACTTTTGCAAGAGAATGGATGCATAATTTATACTTAATTTTTATATTCGGTATTTCTAATAGATAATAATTTGGTATTTTATAGTAGTTGAATAAATTTATCTACTAACTGAATGAGGAGAAAATTCCTACAAATATTTTTGAATTAGTATTGCATTTCGAAAGTTTTAAGATAATTTTCTACCAGTGACTGAATATATTTCGTGCATCATGTGTATATGCTTGTATATTGAAATATCTCCTGAAATTAGAATCTGTGAACACGTTTATAGAGAAAAGTTATCTGTACTGCATTTAAATAACATTATAGAGACATAAATTTGAATTCAGATGCTTAAAAATGATAAAATATGCCGATCGAAAGACATGTGTGAAATCTTGTTTAAATATCAGATATATGCAAGTCATAAATATTTATGAAGTATTCTTAGCGTAAGAAATATCATGATGATTGCGATGTTAATATTTATTTTCTGGCTATACAGTTGGCTTACTTCTAAAGTAAATAAGACTTTCTTCCCATTGATTGTTACCTAAAATTACGTCATTAGCTTACATTTTACTTTAAAATTTGCATAAAAAAATTAAACTGAGACTATTATTGAAGGCTTTTGATTGCGTTCAATTTTAAGATTGCAAACGTGATAAAAAATTCATCACTGAGTTTTATTTATTTTATATCTATACATGAGATATTGTGATTAAAACTATTTTAAACATTATAAATTCCATTACTCGGGTTATTTTATCATCATGATTAATAATATTTCTTGTTAAAAGTAATAATAAATACATATTTATTATAGATAGAGGAAATTATTTCTTTCTTTTTGTAGTTAAGCAAAAATAGACTAAAAATATAAGATTTTTATAGGAATATACAAATAATTTGTGCAATATGTTTTTTTAAAGAATTTAGCATTACATCAACAACATTTTCATCAGAATAATGCACTAAGTGTATCATTATAAATATTAACTGACGACGAAATTGTTAAAAATATTTTGAGAGAAAAAAAATCTCGAATGACGAAACTCATTAATTTCAAAGCAATAAAGAGACGAGCATATATATGCACAAATATATTAAAAATCTTATCAAAAAGGTATTTATTATTATTTTTTTTTTTGGTATTCTCAGAGGTAAGAGTGTGTTTATTTCATTGGAAAACAATAGTTTTTTCAAAAACTTAGAAAAGTTGTATTAGGACTTTTTTCATGGAATTATAAAACAAATAAATAAAATAAAAAACCTTTTAAAATATGTTCTACAAATGATAACCCTTGAGATATTGGAATGTTTTGAAACTGTTTTAGAGTGAAATTAATCTATTGCTAGAAATAATGTTTTTGTCAATAACCAATGCATACTATGTTTCCTACGAAAGTTAATAATAATAATGCTTTTTTTTGTCTTTATAATGTATTTTTCCAAATCAAAACTCTCCAATTATAATTCACAACACTTACTTTGTTTATTTTCATACAAAGTATGACGTTGGGCTATTTTCGATTTTCTCTTTACTAATCTTATGGAATTTAATTGAAATTGATTGCATGAAATAACAATTTCTTCTCATCCAAAATGAAACGTTATGATGTTAATTAGATACAGGTAGGAATAAAATGAAGTTAATTCAGATATGGTGATATATAAGTAAAGTGAAATTTAGAGGAAACAGAGAGTGTGTTTAACTAATACACTGCTGAGTATAGTTCTAACAAGTGGACGATAATATCAAGAGTTAGTTATCGGTTATCGCTGTCACAGAGGATTTGTCGGAGAAAGCAGCCCCAACTGGAAGGGTTTGATAAGAACATATAATTTCAGTGATATTTATATTGGTTGGCTAACCATACAGTTCAAAAAGAGTAATTAAATATTACATTGAAGTAATTGATAAATAAATAGTGTCAGTGGAGCCCTCATTGTCTATAAGAATTTGTTACATTTAATTGAACTATGGCAAAAGAGTCGGAAAGAAGTAGTTATTCGTTACAAAGTACATTCTGCCTACAAAAGCATACAATGGCATTTTAAAGAACTTAAACTCATATCCAGATAACTAATCGTATCTGCTTATTTTAATTAACTAGATCTGTATAATAAATCAATTAAAGTAAATGATTTTACTCCAAAGAATCTCTTCCAATATATTTTACATTATATTTGACTGTAGTAGCGTTGCATATTCTATAAGCAATCTGCAGAAGAACCTACAACCGTTTTACATCGATGTAACAAATTGAATTACTTGATCTTGTTACGTGTTTAAGGCTCGTAAAACGCCAATTATACTAGTTTGCATATTTTCAGAAAAGAGTTTAATATAAAAATGAAATCGAATCAGCTTATAACCGAGTACATTCTCTAAGAAGATTTCAAAACTCACGAAAGGGAATTCTAAGCGCTTCTCATAGCATATACATGAGCATTTATATGAAAAGCTCTGCAATAAAAAGAAGTACACTATTTTTATGGACACATAAAAACACACTCAAGTAACATAAAACAGAGAGGCGAAACCCGCGTAGCATTTTTCCTATAAACTGCGGCTGCATGTTTATTTGTGTTGCTTGGAAGTTAAAACAAGGAAATCTTCCTATCAGGAAGTTTCAGTATGCTATCATTCGGTTTTATTAGTAGAACAATGTTATGTTTGGACAGAATGTTGGTTTCACAATTATTGTAAACATGTGCTGAAAGGACATTTATGCTTCTTTATTATATTTTTAGTAGCTCAATGTGTTTTTGCTTGGACAAAAATATGTCTTCATTTGTTTACATGTAAGATTCATTAAAAATGAACATAATTTTAAATATTATCTTAGTTAAAAAATATAGGCATATATTTTTAGTTGTAGGAATTTTATAAATTTGAGTTAGAACTTGTCGAAATATTCACAAATTTAGTAAGAAAGGATTATTTTCTCTAATGATTTATTCAATGCGCACATCAAAATGATTATCATTAACTACGTGCTAAGTTAATGTGTTATTTTGCTGAACATTATGTAAGAATGTAACACAATAGTAATATTTTAAATAGTAAGATACTTTCAAATTTATTTAAGTACACGTTATTTTTTACATTTAAGTTTCTCATTTAACTTAGCAATAATTTTTATTCTCACTTCTGTTAATTATATCTATCTTCTTCGAAATCAAATTTTCAACAGAATTTCGTTTTTTCTTTGTTTTGGTACCTAGTTATCACTGTTTCTCACCTCTTATTTGCTCTTTCAGGAAAAGTAATTCACCCTCATTCCATGCGGTTTCTGTACCAAGAGACATTATAAATTAGAAAACTTTTAACAGCAAACAACTTTGTTGCAGCTTCGCAAATCAAGAGAAGGGATTTTTTCCCCACCTCCAAAGTTGCAAACTCTAGAAACAATAACACATTTCTACTAGTAACAATGAGGTTAAACCTCGATGCTGATTGTTTATTCGAGCTCTTTTATCTGTACTTTTTTATTTATGTCAGTTTAATTCGTATTTCTAAACGAGAGTCTCTGAATAATCTTCTTGGAAGACATTTTTATCCGTTAAAACTAATTGCAAAGCTACCCCTAGAGATACCCTTCCTCATTAGGAAAGTGTGTTTCAAACTCTGGCTCTCTCAATCAGACCTGGATATCTTTATTGCCAGTCCGAAAAATAAAACTGCACAAAAAATATTTTCCATAACAAGTGATGCGATTTAATGAGACAGAACGTGCAGGAAATTGTAATAAAATTTAAGCGATAAGCCAAACTAAACTTTGGCAAACAAACTTGCTATTTTAAACATAGACAACGATAAAATGACCGTGAAACTTTCAGAAGAGTGTTTCAATTTAAAAGACAAATTTAGCCTGAGACGTGTTTAGAAATGGGCACAAAAGCAACTCTGAAATTGAAGAGGCTTTGTGGGGCGGGTGGTTGTTAATTAGCTTGGTGGTTTAAGGATTGCAAGTCCTCCAGTCTAACCTTAGAAAAACATAGTATTGTAGTGTCTTAAATGCAAGAATAAAATTTAATTAGCATCCCAATGATCGAATGTTTCTTCGCATGATGATAGTGAATATTTTGCAACCATTATTCTTCACTGTTATCGTAATAAATTAGTGTACTTGTATACATTATTTTTCAATATTAATAGCAGTTTTTGAATTAATGAATTTATGATTGTTCAAACTTATGGAAAAGTAAACGGTAAATTATAATAAATTTAAAAAATTTGGATTAAGACCTTACATAGTTTTAATTTTCCATCGAAGGTTTTTTAATTATTTTTATCACACTCATATTCATGAAATAGGACTCACTCTCATATTCAACATTTTAGGACGAAAAGAATAATTCATATAAATTTATTATTTTCACTGACGATCTTTTTAATATAAATGCGCATCTTTTCCTCATTCAATAATGTAAAACATGTTAATTCCTGTAATAAAATTTATGGGTAGAGAAGTTCTCACAATGTAACTTAACAGATACAATTTTTTTTTGCAAATCTTATAAATATGTTCAATATCTATTTTAGTCAACAAATAAATAATTTTATTTAATATGTAGTACATAATAAATGTTAGCAATTGTAATTTTTTGCGCGTAATAATAAAAACTCATAAATCAAAGCAAATACTTCTGCCACTTATTTAAAAGAGAAATATAAATTAATGTTTCCAAATTACGGGAAATACTTCAGATCATTAACTAACTCATAAGGAAATGTAAATAAGAATCATGTTTTTGGTACTCCTTAAACTTACTTTTCTGCTCTAGTTAACGTTCATTGCTTTATTTATTATTTACTAATGCTAATCAAAACAATAATAAAATTTGTAATAATGATTTTAGTTTATCTTTTAAACATTACTTAAAATAAATAATGTGAGTGATGTAGGTTAAATTTATTTGAAAATATAATTACGTTATATTTTGAAAATTACTATTAAATAAACACATATGATGTCAATAATATTTATCAGTTAGAGAGTAATTAATAAATGTTTGTTCATTGATTTTTATTATTTCACACATTTTCGAACTTTTTATAATCATATTCTAATAATTAAATGTCGCAATATATATATATTGCTAACTAATTTTAAATGGTCATTTTTAGGAAGAAATCTAACCTTTAGAATAATTTTGTATTATTCTACAAATTACGAAGGTGTGTCATTTTTAATAAATGTTCCCTTAACTCTTTTTATCTTCATCCTTTATGTTCACTTTTCACCGCTGAGAGTTCCACCATTAATAAGGCGTTGGAAAGTTGGTCAAGCCGACACAAAGGAAATGTTACATTATGCAGAAATTCTATGAGTTTATAGGAATCTTTAAATCTCTCAAGTAACCTATATATTTCAACCCTGATCATTGAAACATTAAAAAAAAGTCTTAACCTAAATTCGGAAAACAACCAGTTGATTTATTTTTGTTTTGTTGGATAACCTTTTAAGTGGATATCTAGGGCAACGTTAAAGTCAACGCTGTTGTTAAAGCTGTGTCTAGTATATTGTCTCCTATTGTTTTACATTGTGATATAAAACGAGTTGCATGAAGACTTATGACCATTGACAAAATCATTGGAATCTGAAATTCGAAAATAAGCTAAATGATGCCAGTCTCATCATTTATCATTTCAATTCATCATCATGGGGAAGACAGGGTGTTATTTTAAATCGTCTACGTATGGGATAGACGGGAAGGACACTGAGACGCGTCTTGTAAAAGAAATTTTCCGTATATGTATCATTTTTGTTTGTCCTCTGACTATAAGATACATCTTGAATGAATACTCCGATTTTAACTTTGTTTCAATTTAAACATTTTAATTTATGTTCGCTATCTTTGATTGACTTGTTTAGAAAAATCCGAACTACATATCTTTCAATTTTTACCTGACATTAGTTTTGCTCCAAGCATATAATTTTATTAAACAAACACTTATTTTTATTTCATATTCTTAGCTTAAACTTAAATCGCTTTATCTAGAAAAATTGTAACAATTTTTCACCTTTAGTTTGACATATTATATCCAACAGCGAATCAGTGGTACAAATTTCGTTTAACTAATGAGCCATATTTTTTTTTTAACATTACATTTGACTTTTACAGACAAAATAGATATTTAAATTTAAATGTTATTTTAATACAAATGAGTAGTAAGTAGATTTCAGGACATAATAAGCTTACTGAATAATATTTGAAAAAATTAATATAGAGAAATAAGAGTCAATTTTTGGAAATAAAAGTCGTAGTTGCATTTCTATTAAATAAGTTTCTAATGATTTACTGGAAAATAGTTTCTGACTGTCAGAATATTTTTTCTTCTTTTTATTAAGCGAAAACTATAGGAAAGCAAAAAAGTATGTACGGAAGTTCTTGACAAGGAAATTTCCGCCGGAAGCTTAGGTAATGCAAAACGTGTCGGTTAAAGTTTCCGCGAGAAATGTGCGAAAATCAGCTCAACGCTTCGAATCATTTGAAGGCCTTACAGACAATTTCATCTTTTCCTCTTTCCTTTTATTCTCAGTTGTAAATCTCATAAGCCTTTATAAAATTACCCAATACACATCTAAAAATTTGAAAAAATCTGCATATTAAATAATAATGAGTAAAAAATAATGATTTTTAAAAGCAAATTCAAACCTTTTTCTCCTTTTTTAGAAGGAAACAATTTGATACTTTTTTAGTTCTTGAAAACTATGGTAAAATATTTATCAAATAAAAAATTATATTTAAATTTATCCCACCAATTTAGTTATAATATTCTCTTAAGGATATAGTAAAACATTCATAAAGTATGATATACATACTTATATATATACTATATATATATATATATGTGTGTGTGTGTGTGTGTGTGTGTGTGTAAATTCCATTACTTGCAGGTTTGAATAAATAAAGATCACAAATAATAAAATTTTCTTTCCATTTTGATTTTAATTTGATTAGAGATTTTTAATAATCAAATACAGATATTTAAAATCTACTACGTCTCATAAAATTGTCGAAATGCATGTAACGAAATTTCCTGCAGGTATTTTAAAATAATATTGATATACAGTAGTTTTTAATCGTCATATAGTTGATACTGCTTAAGTGTGTGGCTTATTTTAAGACTTAGAACAGTGGAAATATCAGGCGAGCATATGATTACTTAAAAAAATGAATTTCTTCAGTACGTTTTACGTCATATGTAGTAAACAGATATAAAATCAGCGTTTAAATAAAAAACACTAGAAAACTATCATTTCCATAAAACTTATTTAATATTCTTGCATAGCTAAAATTCATTCAGTTTTACTTAGTTATTTCCTTTACATCGGTTCCAATACCACCAAATACTCTATTTAAGAATTAATTTCGCATCAATTTATTCATAACTTTATAAATGCGTTTTTTCGAAAGGCACTCATTCGAAATAATTCATAGCATTTTAAATATTTCCATTACTTTATTCTAAATAAGGAATATGCTCTTCATTTATTCCATTACTTTATCTGATAAATGGAAAAACATGAAAGTTTCAGTACGAAACCAAAGCACCTTTCACAAGTGATTTATGGTCATGCGTTGCGAATGAAAGCATTATTTTAAATTCTTTCTTAAAATACTTCTACCAGTCCAAGGTAGTAGCTAGAAATATACGTTTCGATTTCATGGCTTGTTGGATTGAACTAGGAATTTCAGAATGAATATAATTTGTTCAGTTGCTACAGTTTGCGACAGAAATAAAATTTCACAGTTGGTGGGTCATGATATTGTGAAGTGGATTAGGGAGAATGAGATATTCTGTTTCGAGAGAGAGAGAAAACTGAATTACTAGTGTTAGATTCAAAGTGAATCCTTTGATTGAAGTAAGGACATAATTTAAATTCTGTACATCTAGAAAGCAAATTTAATTTTCATACATAATATTTGTTTAAAGAAGCAATAAACAAATTTTTACAATCACTACCGAGTATTTTCTATTCAATAAATGTTAGAAGAGAAGTAAAAAAAATGGAATTTTTAAATCATTTTTTTACTTGTAAATTAAATTTTATTGAATGAGGAATAATTTATCTTCCTCTCAATACGTTTATGAAATTTCACTATAATTATTATTACGATTAGTTATGGTTGAAATTTATTGACTTATTTGGAAACTTTTAAAAAAGAACAAATTGATATCAAAGTGTAATAAGAAAAAAAATTTCAAAAAAATAATTAGTAATGAATAATTTGTACGTGTTTATTTAGTATATGCTAACAATGCGAGTCTTGTGAGAGTTTCAATGTTACCTATGAGAATTATTGTTTAATAAATATGATTTATAAAGTATGCATTATTACAAGTGTGTCCGTTCATATGTACTTTAGTATTGCATTCCGTAATACAAAAAAATAATTATTTTCATTATGAAACACTATTACTCTGAAGTCATGAAATAAACAATGACAACAATAAGTAATTAGTAGAGCTGAACATGTGATTTCGCTTATATATGATCTCTATGCAGAACAGCAGTTGATACAGTTATTACGCGTAGTTTGAATCATAGCGCAACAACAGTTGATAGAGTTGTGCACTATTATTACAGTATGATTTAATTAGAAACGGATATACATATACTATGCAACAGTACACATACCATACTCAGGTAACATCATTAACGAAACTATTGATTGTTGATTTCAGAACTGTGTACCACGCTAATTACGAACAAGTTAACTTTGCAGTTGCACAATCATATCATTCTCAATATGCTGTATAGAACTCTCTTTGTGTGGGTGTGGATAATATTAAAATATGTATTCAATTCGAAGATGAACATAGTGATAAAGTGTAATAAAACTAATATAATACTTTTTGCTATTAGAATTTTAAAATGTCTCTAAATTGTAGATATTCATTAAATTAATGGGAAGGGGTTATCATTTGTTAATATCAGTATTATATTAACAAATATAATACTGATATTAACAAACAAATATAATACTGATATTATTAGTACTACACAATATCAGTATTCCTTCAATTTTAAGCATTCCAATACTGAATTACTATTATCATTCCATTTTTGGAGCTGTTTTGTTACATTACTGTATGATTCATTTTAAATCGACATTTAATTCTAGTTTGTTTCTATACGTCTTTGTATTATTAGAAACACATGTACCTACTATCATTTCAATGAATTCAAGATACTATAAATGAATACTGATATGGAATTTTAAAAGAAAATATTTCCCGGATCTAGACAAAAGCTATATATAGACAATAAAATGATTTTATGAAATATTTTTAATTTTCTTAAAACAATGAAGAAAGGTATCTCAATTAGCTGGTGTAAATGCATTCAAGTTGTAATTAATACATAATTTCTGAGTTAGATAAGTATTGCATTGATAAATTCGTTCTTGAAATTCAAGAACAAATTTTTCAGTTTTATGTCTTAGGGTGTCAGGTACCATATTTTATTGGTTGAAGTTAGCAGAAAGCTTGCAATATTCTTCAAGTTTGAAATTATTGCAATAGTCATACTTAAACCAGAGAATTAAAACGAGCTTATTTGGCTAAATATGTAAAACTTTCTGTTTGTGATTCCTGTGTGAGAGGCATAATTTGCGATTGCAAACGTTTTAACCGTAGTATATTTTGTAATGAAAGAGTCACAATATTGTAATTATCTAATTGCATGATTGACTAGCAATTCCCCTTTATTTATATTTTAAAAATCTTTAAAATGCAAGGATCTTTATATAACTTTCACTTCTAAAATTTAATTCATACTTTACATGTATAAACAATTCACATTTATCTCTTAAATTGCATTTTTATGTTTCTATAATATACACAAATGTTCATATTCAGTCATAAACAAATGAAATTCACTCAGTTTACCTGGAGTGTTATTTATTAACTTTAGATTTCTTTCCAAAAATTATTTTGATATCATCTAAACATTTTCATTTTTATCGTATCAATTTAATAAATGGCATTGATCTCTTCGAGTTCCTTTTATTTCCTAAATATTTTACGAGTTCCACAAGAATTAAAAAATAAATTACATCATAAATACATTTAAAATTCCCGCGGTCAATATGGAAATAAATGTAACTGGAATGAGTCTCCTGAAGTTGCAAATTCATTTCATATTTCAAGTAACACTACTTTGCAATATGCCGTGGTGTGCAGTTTAATCGCAGTATTTCAAGTATCCGAGAAGGAATTCTGTTAGATATCAAATGAGACTCTTTATCGGAATGGGACTTTAATTGTGCATCAAGTCGAAGTGTGTAGAATTATTCTCGAGAGCGAAACGAACAAATTATGGAAATGCCATGACGTCAAATTGTGTTTCCACACAATTTAAAATGTCATTTTCCACACGTGGGGAAAAAAATTAGGAAGAGCGACAGACATTAATTAATCGCTCTTCAGTTCAGAAACTAATTAAGCTTAGCAAGAGTCCTTGACATTTAAGTCTTAATGAGACATTGTGTAGGAAATAAGTTTCGCCTTGTGAGAAACAAGAAAGTAAGTATTTGAAGTGAAGAACTCAGCAACATAATGAACCAAGGAGAGATATGTATTGAGTATGAAGTTTTCTCAAGTTGAGTTTAGATAAAATAAATTATAAATTGTACATTTAGAGACACTATTTTTGTTCACGATACTTGTAGCGGAATTTTAAGAATTATTTTTCAATTAATTGGACGTCATTAGGTATGTGCATAGATTAAATTATGAATTAAAATTGTTTCATTAAGAAGAAAATACCGTTATTTCCATTCATCGTATATTTTTCTTCACATTAACTCATTAACTTCCTCATTATTCATAATTATTTCTTTATATGTATGTTTAATATGACGAATTTTTGGCTTGATAGGAATATTAAAATATATTTATATTAATTGCTAAATATTTTTGAAAAATCCTTATTTGTGTCTAGAATAAATATTTAATCTATTAAATTTCAATTTTAGCTGATAAACCATAATTCTTCAAGCAAAAAATATTAATCCTTTTATAAAAAATTATCAATGATTCCTGAGATAACTAGTTGTGTATTTAAAGTAATAAATCAACTCGGCAACTTTTTAAACAAATGGTTATCGTAGCGACTTTCGCGGTCCACAAAGTTGAAACCAGGAATACAAACCAGGAATTGAAGTCCAAATTGCTCTTAATGCAAACCAGGAATTTAAAGTTCCGATCTATTATTCAGCACTATCATTCCAAATAATAGATTTGGTGGACATTTAATTGACCTGGACCTTCTAGTCTCTTTTGGTGAGGCGTTGAAGTTAAAAAAAGTAATGTAGTACCTCAATCCTTTTCTGGGCCAAGAGCTGTGATCCAAAATTAAAAGATTCGCTGTCACATCTCTCCTTGGTGTTGCATACATAAATCTCCTACTAAAAAGGGTTTTTTGTGGCCGCTGTAGCCTAGTACATATGGTCGTAGATTCGCGGCCTGCGGTATTCGTTGAGTCATGAATTCGAGCCTTGATGCCATTGAAGACCCTCCTTGTAGCTAGGGCTAATACACATCCAGTTTGTTGAGGACCAAAATCCTCCTTTGACGAGAAGGGGGTTACTCAGAAATTGTCCTTATCATTTGATCGATGTTCAAAAGTACGAGGTCCATCACCTATATATATATATATATATATATATATATATATATATATATATACACGAGGGCTATATATATATCCCTCGTGTTGCTTCTCTCTAGTGTGACGTTAATAAAACTAATCCATTTCTTATAATTGTTATTGAAATAAATACCAACTTTAGGCGAACCAAACAGTCGCATACAATATTATATTATTCCTGCGATATACACACTTGTGGTGAAGCAAAAGCAACTGACTGTTCCAGACAGCATTATTACACAATTCGAAGCGATGCTGGGACTCATTCGCCAGTGTGGCGTAAGACCTATTTTATTATTTTTCTAAGATATTTGAAGCTATATATTTTGATTCCAAAATATACTGAAACTGCAATGTAACATCATTGTGTGTGTGCATTATAATGTGTTTAGTTTTATATTTTTAATATGTACGTTCGATTTACAGTTCAATTTAGTCAGTATTGCGCATCACAAAAATTGTAACATATTAAATTAAAATAATGAATAAATCGTGACAAATGTTTCTATAAATTCATGAACCTAAATTCAATTTTCGCTACCCCAGCATTTCGCTTTGTAATCCTATTCGAGGTTCCAACCCACAGTTTAAAAATCGCTAGTCCAGAATTTTTGCATCTCTTTTGAAACTAAACAAAGACAGCTATGTTAGCATTTTTTCCTTTTCAAATTATGACTTAATTATTAGAAGGTCTATTGAGTAAATTATTTCAAGGAAATCCTTACATTTACTCTTATCAATCGACGAGTTTAAATCAAAATTTAAACAAATATAGAGTGATGGTTATAAATTAGAAAACCAAAGTTTGGTTCCTAATTTTTTTCTTCATGGATTGTTCTTATATAAGTATATATATATATATATATATA
>BMAW01050328.1:153209-224475 GCA_019974015.1 Nephila pilipes
GCAAAACATTTATTCTCGTAAATGAGGAAGGCGAGGGTTAAAGTGTCACATTTCCATCTGAAGGAGCAATTATTACATTCCCGTGTCGACAATAGTGAACAAGTTTCTGTTAAAAGCAAAATAACACGAGTAGAATATCTTGTCTAAGCTCTCTTGAAAAAAAATGAAAGTTTAGTGTTTACTTGGAGGACTATGAAATAGGTGGAGCCAAAGCTGCAATTATTTTTCTCTAGAGCGTGTAATGAGATAAAAATCAAAAAATTAGTAATGGACATAAAATTGAATTTTTTAAAACAGATGTTTTAAAATATTTATGAGTTAGGTCTATTTGTTTATATCCCATATTCACATAAAATTTTAATTTGAGAAAATTTTGATTGTTTAAACTTTTGTGTCATTAGATTCTCTGTAGCTGATACCAAAAGGTTTTCAAACTCTTGAGATAGTATTGGGCTCCATCAGAGATAAAAAAAAATAAATGTATTTCATTATTTTACATTTATTAGAAACACTTTAAAACATTTTAAGCTTATAATCTTCTACAATGCATGATATCGTTTTAAAATCTCCCAGTATTATAAAAATCAAACATTATTAAACATTATAGTTTTTCTTTTATTGTCTATAATGATGTAATTAATTTGATAACAAATTCAAAATTTAATTCTTTATATTTCAATCAAGTCTATATTTGAAATTATACCTTTTCCAGTAAATTAACAATCAAATTTTCGTTTGAAAAAATCTCCTAAGAATGACTACAATAATCTTCATTTTCTTTAGAAAAATACTAATATTATTCGAAAATCCTGTTTCAAATAGACAAATCCCCTCCCGAAATTTAAGAAGTAACTGCTTTTAAAAATTAAAAAAAATTTTCAAATTTCAACATGATAACCGCTTTTTTTTCTGCTTTACAACATTGATGTATGTACTTCCAAATATTTCTTGATATAAAAAAAAAGTATAATAATTAGAATCTTATATAATTAAAGGATAAATGGTCACTCTGACTCAAGTTCTTAACCAATCATGACCAAAATTTGAAAAAAAAAGAAAAACGTTTATGAAAACGTCTTTGAATTTCCATATTCATAGACCATTATAACTAAAAAATGCATAATAAGTGTTTCTCAAAAAATTTTTTCTTTTCTTTTTTCATTTTGAAAAAAAAAAGCCAGACGGTAGGCAATACCTATCTCATTTAAATAAAATCCAAATTAACTCTTTTCATGAGAAACACAAAAATATATGTATATAAATGATGGGATATATATATATTATATTATATATATACATATATATATATATATATATATATATATATATATATATATAGTTGTCATATGATTTAGTCTATATTTTATTTGGAATGCAATGAAATAATTTTAAGATATAGTTCCTGTCTGTAAGATAACACAGAATAAAAACCTTTAATTTTAGGCAGGAACTGCCTTTGGAAAAAAAGAGAGACCTCTAAACGGTAGCCGAAAACTTTTATATTTTAAAAATAAAGCGACTTTTCCTAATTTTCAATAATTTAGCATTTAATTGATACTGGGAAGCTAACAGGTAAACAAGAATTCTTTCGTCTCGAAAACGAAAGTAAAAATAGTTGTATGCCTGAAAAATTAAGTATACTTTTTGCCGTCGAGAATAATTATATAACTGAAGTTTTCCCCAAAACAAATAAAATTGTATCATCGACGTATATTTTATCACCAATCTACCAAAAACTAAAATACTTAACTTATTACCTAATGTCGGACATTCCAAGTAATAAATGGTACGTAGCAAATATAACTTTTCATCAGACATTTTACAACATATCTTTACACGATGTAGAAGACACAAAATAACTCATGAAATATTTTTTTCCGAAAATATCCTTCGTAGCCCAACTACCTGCCTCCTTAGCCTCAAGCATAGGAAATAGTGATTCCCAGAATGAAGAGGAAAAAGTGCGGAAACGGGAATGTTCCTGAGAGAAAAAAAAGTAACGAGAAACTAGCGTTGAAGTTAACCAGTTTGGGAGGAGGTAACCACATCTCGAAGCGAGATTTTTCTCACCTTTTCCCCATCATCTGTTTTCCCTGGTGTGATGTAATCATGTTCCAGACGTTCTCAGTTGATCCTTGTACAAGATTAGATCTATATCGTTAGGTGCAGCCTCCAACGCGTCACCAAAAATCCTTCTCTGGTGGAATGGAATTTATGGGTGGGGATGTGAGGTTTTAAAGGAAAGTTCGAACGTGGAATTGATTCGTGACGTATGCTGTCGATGGGGTTTGGACCGTGTTTACCGAGGGAATGAGAACTGAATTTCAATCAGAATTCCTTATACGAGTTGATGTACGTTTATTGAATATTCTGACGTACAAAAAAAGTTAGCGATAGCCTGCAGACAGTAAATACCAATAAAAAGGGTACATGGTTTGGAAACTCAACTACTTGAAATATTTAAATCTGGAAAAATCTAAAATGTTCTCTTGAAAGAGTAAAAAATGTGATCGATAATGTGCGCAGAATATTTTTTTTAATTTGCTGTTTCTTATCCAAACAAATGGTTGAGTGATTGATTTTGCATGTTGGTAATATTATAAGACTTCGCAATATACCACACCCCCATAATGAGTAATATTTTCCTATCATTCTACAGAAAAAAACTGATGAATGAGTCTCTAAAACTACTTATAAAATATTTTCTTATATTTTGTTAAAATAACTAAAAAAACAAGAAATGGGTACTTAAGCAATATAAAGTTATGCTCTTGTGAAAAGAAGTTTAGTTTTTATTAATGTCGCTCTAGAGCAGGGGTCGCCAAACTTTTTTGATCATCGCCCCCTATATAATTTTTCGAAATCTCCATAGACCCCCACAAAGGTAATTTTCAGGTAATTAAAATAAAACTATATATTAGTCTAAATATTTAATAAATCAGAAACAGTAAGTAAAGTAGCTACAGATTTTTTACTTCTTAATGAGATGAGTGTGCCTGGTGTTTCTTGGCAAGGTTCGCTATATTGGGTTCGAAATTAGTCAATTTTAACCGTGAGTCGTGCAAATTACAAACTGGTCACAAGGTCAAGTTGTGACATCACGGTATACTGGAAAAAGGAAAAAGGGGCAGATTGTTTTCTGATTTATTATTTTATTTTCTATAAAGAATATAATATTAAATCAATTATAAAAATATTTTAAATTTTTACGTACGCAGTTAGATATGTGTGATTTGCGTATTAAGAACTGTTTTTCCTTCGAGTCCCAATAGACCCCCATTCGACCCCTTGGGTCAGATAGACCCCTACTGTTGTTAAATAGACCCCTAGGGGTCTATATAGACCACTTTGGCGACCCCTGCTCTAGAGCAACACGAGGGCTATTAGCAATGGACTTCTTAATTTTGAACCTCGGTCAAGTGACGAGGATGCTGTCCTAACTTCCACGCCACGCTAACGGGAGGACTTTGGGCCCCTACAGATCTAACGTGCATAAGCCCCAGCTACACGGCGGGTCTTTAGCTGCCAAGGATCGAACCCGCTACTGAAAGAAACCTGCCGGCTAGGAATCTGAAACCATGACCACTATGTTACAGCGGCTACTCTTGTGAAAAGAAGTGAAAGGCATCAAAAAAACAAATAAAGTAAATATATATTAATTTTGCGAATAATTCATAACAAACTTTTCTTGGTCATAGAATTTTTTTGTTTAAGCATATATTAAGCAATCTGAAATATTAGTATTATCAAGTAAACTAATTTGTTTTAATTTTGAATGTTTATATTAATATGATCCAGTGTAACTTTAAGTTTATTGTGAACGGCACTCCAGGCTGTATACTGATTTCTTCTGAAAATGGTTCCTCCCCTAAAAATGAGCAATGAGCATTGCCTTTACTGTTACCTTTTTTAAATCAGTCATTCAAGGTCACATGAGGGGAACCAGCGTGTAGCGTTTTATTCATGCATTTCTTTCTTTTTGGAGGTTGTAAGGTAGACTGCTCAGCTGATTAACAGCCGTCCTGGATTATATGAACTAACGGTCTTCTATCGAATGCCACTTTTCTTTCGAATATAATAAGGCAGTTCAAACTACAAAGCATGATATAACTGTTCAGACGACAAATGGAAGTAGATAGGATGATTCAGCTTAAGACGAAAATAGTATCATTATCCTTTTTTTTTTCAAATTTATTGAACATTAATACCAATTTACGTAGCTTCATTATTAATATCCTATCAATTCATAGAAGAAAACTCTGCGCGCAGTTATTAAAGAATGTTAGTTCTAAAGAAATATTTTTGCAACTGTAAATACAGGTGTTTTTTTTTACCCATTACACATAATAACATAACAACATTGTCTACGTTGAAATACAATAAATAACAGGTTAGAATCGAAATGGGCATGTTTATTTAAAGCATTAAAATGCACCTGATGCAATCAAAATATAAAATGAGGCAATATGCGAAAATACTGAAAATCGGCTACTAGTCTTAAACTTTCGAAACCAAATGTATATACATACTCTTTCTTGCTGTAATCAAGAAGTCTTTTGTATAAGTTCAACAAATAATAGTTAAAATTATTTACTTCATGTTACCAAACGTTTACAACTTTACGTTTGTTCACAAATAGGCATCACTTAAACCAAAACAATATTTCACATCTTATACAAATTTTAAAGCAAATTAATCAGTAATTTATATGGCAGTATTTATTGGAAACATCAAAGAAACGATATAATTACACCAACTGCATTACTTTCTGTATTTTTTAATTAAAATAAAATTCCCTCTTAGGGTTGTTTCCTTAAGTATTATCGATAATAAATGAAACTTATAATTTCGAAAGGAATAAAGTATTAAATAAAAAAAAACTGTGAATAAATTGTCTAATACACTTAATTAAAAGCCCAGAAATCAAGATAAAACTATATAAGTGTTATGAAATGAAATAAGTACCATTACAAAACATTATATAAGAACTTTACTTTATACGAATGAATACATTTTCATCACTGATTGCATACAATGAAAGTCCTTAGGAATATAGTGATACTTTTATAAATAAGTACTAACGTAGACTAATTATTATATTTGTTTGCTACAGTACAAAACATGTTATAAATTATTTCCAGTCATAAATTTAATTATATTATTCAGTATAATGATAAAATAAAAGTATTCAATGAATAAATGGTACTGTTTAGCTCAATTACGTATCTTTAATTATATAAAAACGTATTTGTTAATATATACTCATTTATCAATAGCTGTTATTTAAGCATTTTTAATTCAACTGTAAAAAATAACACTCATCAATTTTTTGAGCATATTTCGAGATGAAATTATTAATAACACTTATTTCAAATCGCTTATTTGAATGTTTTTACCAACATCCGTTCCAATGTTTACTTTCTATACATCAATTACGACATGGTTTATTTTTTAAGCACTTTTCCGTGATTTATTAGTAAAACAAAATTCAATCTCCTAACCACTAGATAAAATGTATAAAACATTGTTAAGGAAAGAAAGGGAAAAACTTCCCTTTTAGCAAATAACTTAAGTAAATCTGGAAACGTAATTACATTTTTTCATTTCCTTTTAGGTTTCAATTTGACAGCGGACAGAATAGACCGGAGAGAACTTTTTCCCTCTGCAAAGGAGAAGAGAGCTTGGCAAGTGCTCAAATCTTCTTTCTCTTGAAGTCGTTAATCTTTATTATCGCAAGCAAGATGGCGAAAGTGCTGAGCGATAGTATGGTCGCCATTTTTCATCGAAAAGCAAGATGGCTGTTCAGACCGACATGTGGGGTGTGTAAAATCAAAATATAGGATAGGTAGCCGTGACACTTCTACGACTTGGTTACACGCTTCGGTTGGAAGTTGTTTGAAAGAATTAATAAGTGTTAGTGAAGAGAATGGGATGATGAACAGTGGAATATTCCATTTATTTTCTCTATTGCTCCTTCAAAAGACGATTTACCACGAAAAAATATTCTGTCTTACAGAATTTGAGGCTGTAATGTGTGGAATGTTTAATAAAAGTGTTGTATTATTTGAAGAATAAGGTTCTTTGTGAAACCAATAGGTTTTTTGATTATTCTGTTGAATTATTTTTAATAAATTCTGAAATGATACGAAATAGTTACTTATTGGTTATATATATTCATCAGCAATAGATAAATTGAGTGTTTGAACATTACTAAAATGGTATCGCTCATGTTATGGATAGCGAAGTGTATGCAAGTATACACAACTCTTGTATATATTCAAAGGAATAGTATGAAAATGTTCATATTAAAGTTGCTTTACGTCATTTAAATATTTCCAAATTAAATTAAATTACTTAGCATATAGTAATAAAGTCAAACATATGTTTTCACATAGTGAAAATTTTTAATTGCTGAGATTTAAAAAGAAATGATTTTTATTCCCAACATCGGAGAAGTACTTGCATTTTTTAATTTAAATTCTTCAAAACGAATCTGAAAATGATTTCAAAGCTATTATCATAATATCGTACGCAAATAATTGCCATTAACTGTCTACAGACAATGTAAGATACTGAATTATATATATATATATATATATATATATATATGTGTGTGTGTGTGTATGTATTAATTATGTTTGTATGTATATATTTCAAGAACATATACATAGAATAGACAATTCTTGAGATTTTCTATTGAGTGGAAGGTTTTATATATTGCAATAAAATGAAAATTATAATAACATTTTAAAGAAAATATTTCAGGATTTAGACCTTGAACTACCACAACATCTTACGTAAGGGTTATATTACCTATATAATAGACTATTCTCTAGATTAAGTTATATTCGGTATTATTCAATTACGAAATGTCGATATATTTATTTTATTTTGAGTTGTATCGATTCGTTAAACTTCTAAAGTTTATCTAATTTGTACAACTGCGCTTTATTTGGTGGGAAAGGAGTTTAAACCTAAATGTAAAATCGCTCATAATGTTAGTTTAGGGATAATTCACAAATAGCCCATGTTACGAGATCTCACGATGATCAGTATGAAAATATTTTAATTTGCAAGTAAATATTTACGAATTAGCATACATTTAAATATTTTATGACATTTGTAAATATTTATTTTATAAAAGGAGATAAATGAATACGTACAAGAACTTCTTTTACATCGATAAAATATAAGTAGAAATGGTTTGTTCTACGGATACTTTCCTGAGAATTGAATGAAAATTATTAATATTTTTGTTTAATTTTTTTGTAAATACCTTTTCAAAAATAAAAATTTCTATCATAATTTGTTAAAAAGCCTTAGCAGTTTATTATAAATATCAAAATAAAATATTTTGCAGAAAAATATGTCTTAGTTTTTATAGAATTCTGTTGATATACCCGAAGTTGTTGTGACCTAATTTCAACACTACAAAAATATCATACATATGTAAATACAAAAATATTGGCTTTTCAGTAATATAATATAGCCTAAAAAATTAATGTTTTTTCTGTGTTCATTAAATTTGCATAAATTTCTATATTAACCTTTGTAGTTATATTTGAACTATGTTTGGTAATTAAATATATTTAATAAAACTGCTTATGAATAATTAAGTTTATGCTATAGGATTTGAAAATTTTATTAAGTGGCCATATTCTTAAATTTATAAGTTGCCTTTCTTTTTGCTTAAATATGTTCAAAACAAACTACTCATTATACTGTTATCATGAAGTTTTTTGTGTAAGACATCATTTGATTTTGTTTATTTTGTTTGTCTGGTGTTTCTTGTTTCATAAAAAATCCGCAAATAATTTTGAGTACTGACTCTTAAGCTAAAACTAAAAGTTGAGTACAGAGACTAAAAGTTTGGATAGTATTTATTAGAAATACATCAAAAATAACTCTAAACTGTCAGATATAAATCGAACTAAATTTCTTTTAAATTTAAGACACGCACGAATAGATCTATTATCAGTAGAATATTATTTCATTTCCATGTACTTAAATCAACACAAAAACGAAACAGATTGAATAAATTAACTCATTTTAGTTAATTGAATACAGCAAGATAATATGACCCCAGAAAAGCCTTTTTAAATAAATAAAACGTGCAATTTCACACATAATATACAACTTTTTGATAAAAGTTTGTTTTTAAGATTTTACATTTAAGATCATTTAATTTTATATCTAACTCTTTTGAACTGATGAAAAATAACAAATGCATGAGTTTCATAGTATTTAATAAAATTCAGGGGGAAAAAAAGTATATTTTCTAAGGTGTCACGGAGTAGACTTACATGCACAAAAAATCTGATTCATGTTGTTGAATTTGAAATTTGTTCACTTAACATATCATGACACACGCATCTATAGTCGTTATCAGCTCTTGTGTAATTTCGTTTGTTTTGTATACACACAGAGAGAAAACAATGCAATATTAACATAATTATAAATTTCTCTATATAACTAAATTAATATTTAAGAAAATGCATTTAATTTCCTTGATCTAAAGAAATGTTGAGCAATTCAGCAGAACATCGAACTATATTAATTAAAATAATTTGTTGGAACTCTTAGATTTAATTACAGTTAAAATATGCTATTTTAAACAACATGTTAAAATTCGGTTTTAACAAATTATTCAGAGTAATATTTAATTACATGGATGGACTAAAATGCAAATCAAATGATTTTGAATAACAAAGATATGTGTTTGCAAGAGCTTATACATTTTATTCTAGATAAATTTCATTCGAATAACTGCCATCAGTCTATTTTATGTTTTTGAAATAACTTTCTAAAAGACCACAATTTTTCCTCCATTATTCTCCATCAGCTTAAGCACTCGAATGTAAAAGACGAGACTTTCTGTGGTCTCACAGTCTAGTCCTTTACCACCGCAAAAGTCTAGTTATAAAGATTTACACTCCTCATGATATTGCCCGTCATCAATAGACACTTTGAGACAAACTCTTCTGCTCTGGTAATAAATTAGCCTTCGATCATTCTGGCATGATGATCGTGTCAAGGCAGCCATAAATCGAAGAGCGGATATTGCGATCCTTCTTTCTGTGGGGAATTAATATCCGTTGCTTCTGCCTAACAGCCGTGGACATTACTAGTGCGATGGCTTACGGAGGAATACTACTTGCTGAAAATATCGAATTTTAGCCAGCTTGATATATCTCCATCAGTGCTTTATGTATAAAAAATTGTTTTCTGGAAGAAAAAAAATTGGGAATCCATTTATTTGTATAAGGAAGATGCAAAAAATGGAAATATATTTGTTTTTTTAAAAGCGTTTGAAGTGTTTATACTGAAGGCACTAAATTTTTTCATGCAAAACAGAAAGAGAATTCATTTTCTGTAAAAACAAATAAAGAATACTTTCAGATCATGGCCGCGTTAGCGTAGTGGTCATGGATTCGAAGCTGGCGTTTTTCGTCGAGTCGTGGGTTCGGGCCTCGATGCCGCTACATCCACCGTATAACTGGGGCTGATGCTCGTTATATCTGTCAGCTCCCAAAGTCTTCCCGCTGGCATGGTGCGGAAGTTAGGAGAGAGAGTGCTAGATCACAGGTGTCGTCCTCGTCACTTCACCGAGATTCGAAATTACGAGGTCCGTCACCAACAGCCCTCCTGTTGCTTCTAGTGCTACGTTACTAAAGCCAAACCAAAATAATTTCAAATCTTGTTGTATTTATATTTATATTTTATACCTTGGAAATATATCCGTTTCTACAACATAATTTTTTTGGTATATAAAACACTATTATTCAACAATTATCCTTAGCTACTGATCACTGATAAGATCAAAGTTTTTTTTTTTTTTGTACTTGCGTAAATTATTTCTTACCTCATAAAATCTTATTTCATATAACATTTATTTCATTTCAGAATTACAGCATTTACTTTCATAATTTTGTCTATCTTAGAGTTCTCAATGAAATGTCAACTAATATTTAATTGGAATTCAAAATTAACTTTTATTCTAAATATTATTTTTAAAAATATGCATTAAATATTGTTTTAAAAAAAAAGAACGTAATACGTATATCTGTAGACAAATATTAATTATACATAGTCTTTTTATGCGTGTTGTGATTAAAGATTATAGAAATTAGAAAAAAAAAAATATTCTTTAAATTCAAATTCCTGCAAATACCTGTAAGTTTTAACTTTTTAATTCATGAATGATATTCATACTAATAGAAAACCTATTTTTTTTAGGCATATATATTTCTAAGCAGATTTGAATCGCTTGTGATGTAAAGTATGTTAAAAGAAAAACTTATTTTCCATAAGATTTTTTTACTTTCGACTGAGATGAAATGGAACTCTAAAAGATGATTTAATTTAAAATTAGCTATTATTACCCGCAACATTTTAAGTATTTTAAAATACTTAAGAACCCAAAAATAGTTTATGAAACTTCTTTTAGGGATAAAATTATAAAAAAGGGAAAAGGAATACTATACAAAAATATTAAAGTTACTACAATATCGTGTATGGATAGTAATCTTTGTATACAGAAATAATATTAATATCCTACCATTTAACGTAAATTTTTGTATTATATACCAGAGAGTTTACCAGATTTTTAAGGAATATTTGAAAAGTTATGATTGTGTATTATTTTTATTTACCATATCACATGTTAATATAATTTCATTAAAATCACTCTTGAGCTAACTTTTAAATTTAAAGCAAAGAAGAAATTTCTTTTTTACTGTAATATATTTATTAAAATTGATGATTGTATGTTTTCAATTCTGATTAATGATTAATATTCAATTGAGCTTATAATAATGTGCATAATGTATTATGCAAACATCAATATTCGTCAACATATATTAAACCATACATTCCATTAGTTAATGTGGCTATATACAATGTATTCCATTCATTTCATTTCAAATATCATAGTCTATCTCTTTACTTCATCCAGGAGACATTATCCAACAATATTTATATATTTTTCAGATTATATGACATTTTTGGTTATGAATATGTTTTTCATTTTATTCATTACGAGAAAGAAATGAAATTACTGAAATACAAATTCCATGCTGTCATAATTAAATTTCATTTAATACTCTGGCAATTTAAGTTTTGTATGCTGTCTTCTTAAATTGGGTTGATATAAGTGTAAGGATTGTACGGCTTACTCGTTAAAACATATGAAAATGACGTATATGTTTTAAGTGTTTGAATTTATTTCCTTTTAATTTTCAGCTCAAATAATTTAAATATCACATATTCAAGTCACACCAGGTGTGAAAATTATATAACGAGACTAGTCTTAATAATTGGCTTTATACTGAAAACATTATACAAATACCTTTTATTTCCCTTCAATATACTCCCCTTCCCTATCAATACATCGCTGCATACGAGTTTTCCACAGCTAAAAACAGTACTGCAGGTCATTAGGTGTCACTTTCTTCAGTATGTCTGCCGTTTTTGTGTTCATCTCTTTTACAAAGTAAAAATCTGTTCCTTTTCAAGGCACTTTTCCCTTTTGGAAATGGATAGAAGTTGCCTGGTGCGAGATTTGGTGAGTACGGTGGATGCTCGAGAACAGTTGTGCATTTGTCAGCAGAGAACTATTTCACAGAGAGCGCATTATGTGCCGGGGCTTTGTCTTGGTGTTTGTTTTTTTGTACCAGTTTTAGGCGAATTTTCATCATTTAGAAATCCTCGGTTAAAATTTTTTCTTATAGTCTCTTTGTCCATGTTTGTAATATCTGATATCACCCAAGCGCTGAAACGTCGGTCTTTCTGTACTGTTTTATTAATCTTTTTGGTGTTATCATCAGTTCTTGATGTCACAGGTCGACCAGAATGTTCATAATCTTCAACAACCTTCCTACCTTCCGAAAATCGTTTGTGCCATTCAAAAATTTGATTACGTGACATGCAATTATCTCCAAATTCTCCTTCAACAATTTAAGACATTCAGTTGGAATTTTTCATTTTAATTCCACGAATGATTTCAAATTTATGCTCTTCTCGACTTTTAATCTTATCATGATTGCGCACTGCGACACAACAAAGTCTTACTCATCGTCAACAAGGATAAAAAAAAAATTAAACTGAACTAGATAGAGGAACAGAATAACGTGCCACTTGCACCGGAAACATCAACATTGCATTCCCTGTCCTCCACATTAAGCCTAACGGGTAGGCCATTTGATTATTTGATCGGTTATTTGATTGCCACACCTCGTATAGTAGAGATTCAAGTCGAGGGATATGCGCAAGTAAAGGAGATTTATGAATACAATTGTTTACTAACTAAATTGCATATTATCATAAGCATCCCAAAGATATTCAAATAGGATAAATTTCTTAAGCGTTTGATGCCTTTTTCTAATAAGGAAGCTATTCACAATAACTCTCTGCATAAATTCTATTTTCACAAAAGGGATGTTTTTCGATGTATTCTTGTATTAATTAAAAATTTTCCTTGAAAACCACTGTACTTCACAATTTTATCATTCACTCTATAATTAAAAATCACATCACATGATATTTTTCTTATTTTGATGATTTAATCCGAAAATCAATTAAGAATGCATTTATAGTATTTTTCAGAAATGAAAAAAAAAAAAAAAAAAAAACACTTCAGATTCAACATGTGGATTTAACATTACAAAATCCACGTTTCTTCTTTTATACTAACAACGAATTTGAAATGGTTTTGGTCCTAATTTCTTATCTTGTTTTACACAGCAGTAGAAAAGTAGAGGAAAAACTGTTAAAATTTCAATAACTCAAAAGCAATAAATAATTTTACAAAAAAAAAATATTTGTGGATGGTGTAATTCAATGTATAAGATCCTTTCAATTGATTTTCATAAAGAACTTGGAAAAAATAGATTTAATCATATTTAGTTATATGTCCGCTTAAAAATCTCATTTTATGCCCCTTATCAATAGTGTTCATATTTTTCTAAGCCTATTTTAAGTATTACTGTGTAATCGAATCTTCAAAAAATGAATTCTCAAGATGTAACAGCATTGCGTGACAATTATTTCATTCACACATGAAAAAAAGTAACCAATAATAATAATTTCAATTTATAAACCAAATTATAACCTTAATTACAGAAGTTATAATTAAAAAATAGCATTATATGCATAAAATATATTCTGTAGAAGTATAATTGCATGCTAAGAACTAAAATATGAAATTTCTTGAACTACTCCTGGTCTCTCTCACACATAAGAGGAATTCTTTTAAAAATTCCTCTGAATAGTGTCTGAAACATTAAAAAAAATTCTTCTTCCTGAGAAGCAGAATACTTTGGAATTATCTACATTTTCTTGACTCTAAAAGTTTCGTAAAACTTTAATAGTGTTAGTCGCTTCACTTATATGTGAAAGGCATCGTAATTTCATTACTTCCGACGTCGAGAGATTCGATCACTTCAGGCTTTGGGTTTCAAAACTGCCAATATGATCCTCCTAAGGGAAATTTTCATTTATTTTTCTACGTATCCATCAAGTTTTACATCCTCTGACAACGTCCCAATGTATTTGAATTAAAGCAACTTCCTTATTATTGATTTATGGATGAGAAAATGCTAAGAAATATGTCAATAATGCTTATTCGCTGTCACGAATGTAAGAGAACTTGATAAATTTAAAGCATTTTCAAATTTTGAATTTAAATTTGATACCGTGAAGTGTATGTACGTCATTTAAGTTACTTGCGCTACTGGTTTATAAGCAATTTCAATGTATACAAATTAAAAACAGAAACGAATTGGTTTGTTGAAAATTTTAAATAGTAAATTTATGAAAAAAATAAACCTTGTTTAGAAAAATTGTCGACTTCTCGAAATCTTTTCCATTCACCAAATGGTGCTCCGTATTATTGTTCTAAAATATTCTTCATTTCAATTACTTTAAAAAGTTATTTTTTCCCATATTTACACGCTAGTATGACAATTTTGTCAACAAACCAAATTTAAATAATATACACTGCTTATAACCTCTCTTTCAATCTCTAATAATCTAGCTGTACGAGTACTACATGTATTTCAAGAACATAAATTAATTAATGGAACAGGGCAAAAGTATGATAATTAACCAAAATAACCAGGAAGCATTTGTTTTGACAGTTCATATACACAATCTAAACTCTAATTTACTTATACTCTAATTAAGAATATAATAGATGACAGACAGACGAATAACTTATAACAAAAAATTTTTCTCATTCACTTCTCACCCTCTTCTCATTCACAAATGGTACTTTTTTGTACTATAAGAATCATAATGTTAATTTGTTTCAAATGTTATTTTACTCCTTCTTAGAATGATTGCGCATTTTTTTTTTCTCTAACATACTATATTTAAGGAAAACTAAACTGCCTTCCACACTTGCTTTCGTTCTCTAACAGCTCGGCTACAATGAATATGATCATGTACAAAAAGTACTTGTAAAATGGAAAAAAATATGAAGAAAAAACCGCAAAATATATATACTTTCGGGATTCGAGTACAAAATCTAAATTCAAATTCATTGAAAAAATAATTAATATTTGACTTATAATTATTTTACAAAAACTGCCTTTCAGGAATTTCTTCCATATTAATTTTGTATTTTCTCAAAAGATTGTTTAAATAATTCGTACAGACTATAAATAAAACTTTAATCTTTTTTTACATCCGCAAATATATATATATATATATATATATTTAAGAACACCTCTCAAACCTTTGTATTAAAAATACTAATGAACGAGAATACTTAATTTTTTTTGCTACTGAAGTTTTAATAGTATTAAATAATTTCCTTGTATGAGATGAATTGAAATAGCTAGAATTTAGCAGAATTCCACAAAAGGAAAATTTCATTTATGAAGCATTGTACTCTAATAATATAATACGATTGTTGCAATTCTGCGTACAAGTAATGATAATTTCTTTATCACTTAAATAAATGATATTCATTATATTTATACTTTAACACTTAAATAAATTATATTCACACACATGTGTGTGTGTTTGTGTTTGTATCGAAATATCAATTCTAAATAAAGAAATATTGTTGAGTGTTGAAATATACGGTTGATTTTCAATTGATTTTCTTAAAAAATATTTTGTCCACTTACATTAACTTTTGTTATACTATGATGTTTCAGAAAATCTTCTTAAATGTTAACAAATTTTGCAAATTTATGGATGCTTGAAAACACTGTTATTTTTGAGTATGGAAAAATAAAGCTTATTATTCATTCAGTATTGGAGCAATCTCTCTTTCAGTTTGAAAATTCTATTTTTTATATAAAATTTAGAAAACTGTATGGAGGTTCATTTTAGGAATATTAAATATAGGCATTATAGTGTGCATTGATCTATATTATCTCGAATTGCCAAACATATAAAATTCGAATAAGAAATGTCTTAAATATTTATAGATAGTTACACTAAGCATTTAAGATGGGAATTACTGTACTAAATGAAATGGAATAATTATAATTTTTTATTTCGCGTGTGAAAAATATTATTATAAGATATTTGATGGGGAAGTATCATTTAAAAACCAGATTGTTTGAGATGAATGAGACAAATTGCAAATTTGATTATATAAAAAACTAAATACATTATAATAGTGATATATTTTTTTCATCAAACTATCCTTCAAATCTGCATGTTATATTCAATGAGTTTCAGGCAAATTATAAATTTCTAACTAAGGATTCTGACATGTACACAATACCGAAAAATTCAATTGATTTATGTAAATTGAGAAAAAATTATGCAGAGATATACTAAAGTTAAAACAACCTGTACTTAAAATTTATTTCTATTTAATGTAATTGAAGAACTAAGAAGATTTACATCAGAGTCATTCTAAATATAGTAGTAGCATCGTATGTTACATCTAGCTCAATTTAAATTTTATTTGAAGCCTCAAAGGAAAGCTAAAAATCTTTCAACAATATGAGGCAATTTAACTCCAGTTTCCAAGATTCTCATTCTGCAGTCTGGATTCTTATGTACCTATAGTATTCTAAGTTTGTTTTAGTTTCTCTTAACTGTAGGATATTGAATACAATTTGTAACTACACTATCAAGCTATAATACTGATCTCCCTTTTCTATGCAGCAAATATTTGTTAACATAAGATTCTGTATTATTGTAACAAAGATAGGAATTCTTAGTTTACATCGAGAAGATTTACAGAGACCTGTTTTGTTACCAAAAGCAACAATTTACATCCAATTTGTATCACTTTTACGAAATTGCTTCCTTACCGAAAACAGTCTTTTCTCTTGTTATTTGTGCGGGCTCCTATCGGAAATAGCTATCTTAGCCTCTACGTGGAAGACGTTACTGCCAAGTATTGTGCAACTTAGCATTTATTCACTTAACTTTTCCACTTCAAAGATTTCTCTGCTTCGAAACTTTTCCCTAGAGATAAGCTAAGATAAACAACTGGAAGGTGATTTAACATATTTTAAGTACAATGAAGCATACTATCGGAGGTAATGTTAATCAATTTGAACTAGAGGAGTTAGAAATAGAGTTTCACATTTTAAAGGTCTTATTAAAAATTAAGTCTCTGTTTTTTCAGAAAACAATTTTTTAAACATAGCATATATTTCTTAAAAAATGAATTATTTTTGCAATTTATTTCTGTTTAAATAATTAAGTATCATAAAATGTGTATAATATGTATTTTAGCAGTATAAATTGCATGCATTTTGGTATTATTTATAACACGTATTTCATGTTTGTATAGTACGTATTTTATGCAGTTTTTTAAAAGCAACTAAATTAATAAAAACAAAGAAAAATTACCATTAATCTTAATTGATTAAATATATTTTCAATATAACGTCCATTAGTCAAAAACCATAAATTTTTCCTTTCTACAAACGTTATGGGGAAACGAAATTCACTGTTGTTACCATTTATGGCATGCGACTTCATTTTGAAAATCCATGGACGATTTTACCCTTCAAACTGTCTCACAGTATTATTAAAGTGATAAATTGCAGTATTGGGAGCATTGAAGGATAAATCAAGGCCAAAAAACCTTTTAAGTGTAATTTTTCTTCAAAATTTGAAGGACAACGTCTTTCATCCTAAATTTATTATCTTTTCATTGTCATTCGCAGCGATCTTGTCTCTTTTATGAATATAAATCATTTTCAGCCTTGTATTTCTTTTGTATGCACAGTCATTAACTCGTTTTCATTTTTACTGCGATTTAGCTATTTTTACATTACTACATTATCCAGCTAATGTTATTCATTTTGTTGATCATATTTCGAAACGGACGGTGAATTTTCGGCTCTGTCCTTGTTCCATTTTGAAGCATGAATGTCAGAAATTATTTTTGTATGCACCATTAGATGATAAAAGTTGAATGTAAAGGCTTATAAATTATTAAGTTATCTTTTTAAAAAACAAATTGCTTGAAAATTAAAAAAAAAATATTAATTGAACTGTTAATTCCTATTTATAACTTATAAACGAAAATATTTTAGTTACAATATACGAATACAAAGATATATATCCATTTCATAAATAAATAGATAGGCAATGGTTTTGGAATAACAACTTCATTCAGATTTAATGAACCTAATACAAATAATCGTCATTGAAAATTTCCCTTACAATTAACTATGCAGCAGATGCATTATATAATGTTCTCAGTTTTTCATGGAATTTTCTTAAAAAATACACTGTTCCAAAAAAATATGGACAATTCAAGTCTTATCCATTAAGCTCAAGTTTTTATACCAATGTTTCTAACTAATTTGTATACCCGATCAGGAATGCTTTGAACTACAGTTTTCAGCAAATCACATTTTCAAGATAACCAATTCCGGTCAATTTGCTGCTTTAACTCCAACAAAGTTGAAAATTGTCCATCCATATGCAAGCGCATCTCGTGCTAATATTCCCATAGACTTTCAATTGGGTTTAGATGCAGGCAGATAGTAGCGAATCCATAATGGCGATTTGATCCTGCAAAAACTAAGTCTTAATTGATTTGGAGGTACAGATTGAAGCATTGTACATCTGAAATATTCAGTTATCATCCAGAGGTTTTACAAATAAATGGCAATGAATCTAAATTACTTCCTCATATTCTTTTGATAATTAAAGACTTAGTAAGAAACATATATCAGTTGTGGTGATGAAGTAGAACACGCCTCATGCCATGACAGAACCACCTCCTTGTTGTTGTCTAGAGCGAATTTTAAGCCGGATGTTTTGCCAATATTAGACGTAACAATCTAGACCTTCCATATTGGACTTATTTTTAGCTTTTGAGAACCATAAATCATTCATCTTCCCGATGCACATGTTTGTAAGCCCAAAGTGGTTGCACCGTTCTATGAAGTGCTGTGTGTATTGGTACTCGCTTCATGCTACGATAAACATAAAATTTCCTTATTCTTAAGCATGGAGGAACTGATCCGTCTTTTACATTCTACAGCAACTATGTCAATGGAACGAGCTTCAAATATGAAAATTTTGTGATTTTGAACTTTGAATTCCACTTTTCATAAATGTTCATATTCTTTTGGACAGCTTGTTATTTACTAAGCCTCATTTATCCATATGTTAAAAATACGAACACAATTTTAGCTATTATAACCTTTATATTAATGATATTACATATATCAATTATTATGATTTTTTTTTTGCTCTAGCACCTTTATTTTAATTACTGTATTAAAAAAACCAGTCCGCATATTTATGCGATGTGCTATGTAATTTTTTTTTTGTATTCAAATAAAAATATACAAATGAATCCAATTCTCTACTGATCTCAATTTCATATTAATTAACATTAAATATAGGAGTTTTCTTAAATTTTTCCTCATAAATTGCTCTACTCTAAGCAATAACAACTTGAAATGAAAATACACCAGATAGTCACTATTGTTATTATCGCTGGAAAGATAAATTTGAAATTTTAATAGCATATTCAAATTTATTTAACTTCTCCTTGGGGAATTTTCTGGATGTTGGACATATCTCTTCTATGTTGTATATTATCGCAGATGTACTCAGAAATAAATGAACATTTAAGACATATAATAAATCTATTCATTCCCATATACCTTCAAATCTACATTTAGCACATTGAAAGTTGATATTTATTATGACCCATTCTTCTATTTATATAACATGCAAGGGAAACATTAGTGCCAAATTTATTTGACATTTTATGTACATGCCAGACAAATAATGTTTATAGCATTACGATGAATAAGTTTCCAGAAACTGAATATTCAGCTGTGTTCATCAACTACCAATAGTTAGGTCATAATCTTACTTCAGACAGTAGTCATAAATCCGTAATAAATGTGTTTCATGTCTACTCGTATACTGAAAATTGCATCCTATCATTTCTTGGAATATAGATGATATTCTAATGAAATATGAGCTAGTCTCTTCTTTAAATAAAAGTAAAAATTATAATGGAATATTTTCAACCATTTGAAAAATGATCTTCAAAAATTGACCAATAAACTATTAAAAAGCCTTTTCATAATTACTGTAAATTGCACAAAATTCTTTATATCAAAGGAAGAATAAATGCCAATAAACTGAAGGAATCACCAATAATTATATAATTCTTGATGGTTTTATTTTTTTACTTTTACTCTGCTAAAGAATTAACTATATCTTAATGAGATGTTTATGATGTAACATTTTCTTAACAATGGGTAAAAATAGACTTTATACTTATGATATTGCATACTTATGTTTAATTTGCTGCAAATGTTTTTCTACTCAAAGCAGCTAGAAAATGTACTTTTTTTCTTCATTAAAATGAGATTCCTGGAAATAATGCCACTTCTCACCCTCATACAACCTATTTCAATTTTTTTTGGGGGGGGGGAGAACATTCCCTTTGTGCATATTATTACATATACATACATATACATATTATCTTCGCTAACATATATACATATATTCGATGAATACATATGGTTATTATTGTTATATCCATAATATATATATATATATATATATACATACACATACATACATATACTGCTAACATACATATAAGAGTCTTCATAATATATACATACATACATATACATACATATTTCCATTCTTGCATACATATGTTATTCATACATACACATACATATTATTATTACATATACATATTATATATACATATGAATATACATAGTTACATATTCATAACATACATACATATGCTATTCATAATATATATTATTATTACACACATATACATATGAATTATTATTATTGTTAGTTATTATTACATATGCTAAGGTTTTGCTATGAATTATACATACATGCTAAGTTACATATTAGCTTCATATAGCTACATGAACATATACATATGCTGAGTTATATACATATTATCTCGCTAATATACATATATACATACATATCCTCACAATACATACATACATACATTTCATAACATATACATACATTATACACAGTTGTTGTTGTTGCTGGCTATTAAGGTTGTTGGCTACATATACATATATATACATACATGAATACATATTATATATTAGTTGGGCGAACAGTTATATACATATATATATTATGAATATACACATATACATATATGAACATACATTATATATATACAAATACATACATATTATGAATACATATTACATGAACATATATGGCAAACTCAAACTCGTGTATCTGTGTTTGTGCCACTCTTTGCTGAGAATCATGTGAAACTTTGTCTTTATTTAAAGCATTTTATTTGAATTCTTAGTGCGCAAGCCTACAAACATAGGAACACTGATAAACAAGTCCCTCATCAATATTACCTTAGAATGGTTATGTGAAATTCTAATATGAGGAGCATTGATTATGATTCATTTGAACGAATGATGGCAGAAAGACAGAAATTATAAATGCCTGTGAAAAGAAAATCGTTGACATAATCGAATCCGGACGATCACGGACATACAGATTTGCTGAATGATCTTTAGTATATGATATCGAAATTGTGTCCAAGGCTTAAAAGTTTAATAAATATTATCAAAAAGCCAGTGCGATACTGGCTACGATTCGCAACCATTCTCCGTGACCGATTCCTGACCATAACTACTTCACGGCAGAGGGATAGTTGTGACAGATAACTAGATGCAACGCTTACAGCTATCCTAGGAGTACAAGTTTCTAGACAAACTGTTCACAGGAGACTCAATCATGTTGGTATTTGTGACCAAAAGTTTGCGTTACGCTCACATCTACGCATAAATTTGATCATTTAAACAGTATTTTAGAACGTCAGTTTCAGAGTTCGGAACAAGAGGCTAATGTGATATACAGTGACGAATCTAATATTTGTCAGAACATCTATTTCCTTCGACTAATGATATAGCGAGATCGTATAGCTCATTTTCAACCCAGAAATATCGCAAATTGTATAGTTTTCATCAAAGGAGTGATGGTATGAGCAGAGATCATTTTGGATGGCCGAACCGGCCTCAATAGTTTTGAGATGGGGTCTGCGATTGCTAAAAAAAGAACACAGATGAAGTGCTTGACAATTTTAATGATCTGTTCGTGATATTGTCAGTTTTGACTTCATATTTACGCACATTAATGTGGCTTGTCAACTTGCGATCCTGATTGGCGACTTTCTGTAAACACAAAATATCTAAAGCATGCATTAGCCTGTTTAATAGGAATTCTATTGAGCACGTGGGGAATATGCTCAACGGTCAATGGACAACAGGCGGCCTTCTTAAGCCCAAGTTCCGTTTAAAACTTATAAGAGCTCTTCGTGACATTTGGAATTCTTTGAGCCCTCAACTCAAACAATAAGTCAACAAAGTCAGGGAAACCTCTATGCTTCGTGCCTGGTTTCGGATGTAACCTCAAGCTTTATTTAACTGCACAATATTTTTTTTTATTTCATTTGGTTTTCTGTAAGTATAAATTTCCTTTATGCCGTTTCCTTTCAAATTGCTCCTTTAATAATGAATGTAGCCATTATGGTTCTTCCGTATCGTTTTCATACTTCATTAGTGTTTTGCACTCACATATATCATTCTACGCCACTCCAACTTCGACTTCTGATATCACACACACACACACACAAACACACACACACACACATATATATATATATATATATATATATATATATGCGTGAGTGTGTTGTTACTTATTTTGATAACTAACTACGTAGTGTAACTTACAAGACTCCAGTGATTGTGGTGTTTTCAGTTGGTACTTTTTAATTTATTCTGAGTTGAATTCAATTTATAGGCACTTTTCAATTAGTTTCGATAAACCTTAGGACTTTTCATAAAGCCCTAAATGTGTATTCTGTGGATTTGCATACAATAATTAGATAGAATACGAGATTAGAGATACTTAATTAAGAATAATCTTTGATGAAGTATTTAAAAAAGAATGACAAAATATTTCTTTTCAGATTATCTTCCTTAAATTGATTTATATGTACACACAAGATAATATCTTATTTGTGCCGAAACCTATTAAGAAGTACAAAAAAGTAATATCCCATTTATTTTGCGTAAAACGCAAGGTTTATTATTCAAAGTGCATTTTCTTTTCAAAATTTGCAAAGTTAAACACGCATTTTTTTTTCTTCTCTTTCGATTTAAGTGAAATGCATAATTCATAAACTTCGAGCCACTATCAAATATGCGAACTTATTTGAACTCATTATTCGAGATAATGATGTAAAATTCAATTTCATCGGGTATGTGAATTCAATAAGAATGATATTAAGACAATACTGAAGAAATAAAATTAATAATGGCTTAAAAGATCACTGCTTCGTAATTACGATCCACAACTGAAACAGTATAATGAGAAAAGTTTTTAACTGCATTCAATATAATTCACTTTGAAATTCTTATTAATTTTTAGGATCTTCTTGTTTCTTTTGTACACATGAGTGATTTCCAATTCCGAGTTTTATGCTTAGTATGTTAATGATACAAAAATGTTCTAATTTCAGCTTATAAACCTTAAAATGCTTCAGATTTTTTAGAAAGTAATTTAATCTAATTACTTGATGTAGAATAATATAAAGGAATAATAAATGTTGATATTTTTCTTAAATAGAGTTTTTAGATTTTTTTGAGTAAAATAGTACAATGAAAATACTTAAAATTGAATTTAATGTTTTGCTGCTGCTGCAAGTTATGCTTCTTTCCCAAATTTATTAAAAAAATGACTGATAATATACAGCAAGAAATTTCAATTTCATTTTGTGTATATTAAAAAACTATGTACAAAATGAACCAGTATGAGCTTTCATTATTAATGACAGATAATGAGATTTTTAGAAGCGGTTATAAAATTCACATTACCAATGTTTTTAATAGAATTGCGGAAATTACAAAAAAATAAATTAAATGCATTTACATAGAAAAATCAACGAAACTAAATTTGTCTTATATATACAAGGTTTTACAGCTAATTGTCAATTTGAAATTAAAAGAACAAGTTCAATTATTATTCTAATAAATTAGGAGTAGTAAAATTTTCATTTTAATAGCTTTGCACAACCCAAGAAGCTAAATTCTTTCACAATAGGACAGTATTAAGTAGTTTAAATGTGCTTGCGGTTGACACTATTGCGAAAAAAAACTAAATACATTTGAAATATCTAGCTTATTTGGTGAATTATTTGAATAGCACTTTCTAATGATTATTTTCGAATTATATTTTCTTCTACTCTTTAGAAGTCTTTCAATTTTCTGTTTCACCCTGGTGTAGGGCACTTTATCTATCCCTGAATTATATAAATTAATGCCACGTGATTACGAATAACATGTTACTTTTTGAACATTTTTACTGTATGTTAATCAAGAAAGGATTTGTATTGTATATATCGGAATTAAACAAGAAATCTTATAAGATATCACATATATCGAAAGCATTATAAGACTGCCCAATAACAGAAAATTACAGAAATTTCAACTGTAAGTAACCTTACCGGAAATGTAAAACGGAATAATTTTTAAGAGTTATAATAATGGAATTCTAATTTCAATCCTGAAACTTTATGACGTTCAATGATTATTTGAGGAAGTTAGCATGTACTAAAACGTACTAAATGCCACGCAAACTATTTAAAAAAAAACACTTTTTTTTTCCAAAACAGTACACCAATATCATAACCTAAAACAAAACAGGTATTTTAATATTTGGATGTGAGATGAGTTTTTGTTCTATTTATTAAAAACCATTTCGCTTATTTCATTTCTCCCTATTCCAGACAGATTTTTACATTTTTAAGGCTTGTGTGAAATTTGTGGTAACACTGCTTAAGGCAATGTCTATTTTAATCGCCCTTTAAGACCACTCTTTATTAGCTCGATTCCTTTAAATAGATGATAAATCACTTCAAGATTAGAAGATTAGTTTTAAACAAGTAAATTGCCCTAAATTACCCCTAAACATGTCATTTAAGCCGATTTTCTTTCACGTAATTATACGTTGGATTATAAAAGGATTCCGAAGTCTCCCTCTCTCATGTGCAGAGCAGTATGCGAATTAAGATAAATTTTTAATGTGCAGTCCATTAACAAACTTTTTAATGTACCTTTTTTTGTACAAAAATAATTCTGTGTCTATCAACACTTTACTATACTTAGTAATTAAACAAGTCACGCTACTGGTTTGTTTAAAGAGTTAAACGAGTGTTTGTGTAATACGTATACGAAATAAAAAGTGTCGAAGACTGAATTTTAGCATGGAGAACTGATCTGCAAATTTTAAAAACCACGTAATTTATTCCAGAATGAGTTAATATGTAGCAAAAGTATTATTTGTATTTAAAATGAAAGTATTAGATTATATTATCGTGAAATGAAGCTATAATTCACTTAATAATGAATGTTTTTGTACGAATAATTTAGTAATTTGCAAATAATGTTAATTTAACATTTCATTAAATTTTTCTGTATGTCATCAAATCATAATAATTTGATACCTTCCAAATTTCTCATTTCGCAATAAACATATTGAAGCGAAGTAATGGGATAATAATTCAACTAAGCGTGCTTCTTTTTTTGCTGTCAGGATATTAAATATCCCAGAGCGACGCTATACGTAGTTACAAACTTAACGATGTTGCAGTTTTGTTTCTTGTTATTTATTACACGCGCTGTCATATTTTAAATGCCCTTTTAGCTCAGGTGTCAGATGCTCAGTGTTAAAATTTTGAGTTTGGAGAAACTATTTACAGCTATTCATGCATTTATTAACATACTTATATATATACATACATACATACATACACACACACACATACACGCATACACACACACACACACACACACACACATATATATATATATATATATAAAATATTTAACAAAAATTTAAAAATGAACAAAAATTAAACAAGTTCTCAACACGCAAATAGCTCAATAATTTGGGCTTTTCTTAAAAAAACAATTATTAATCAATTCATTATAAATGCAAATGCGATAATTAAAATTGAATATTAAATAATTGTTTTTTTTTATTTAAAATATATATTTGTTACAAATCTTTCTTATAGTTAGACATTAATTAGATAAAAGTACCTCAACTCTTAAATTGAATCACAGGCTGCTCACTATGGTGCAACAAATAAAGGGAATGTATGGCATATTTAGCATTTAATTTTATTTTTTAATGAATCAACCCAATCACACAACATAGTAAGTCTGAGTTTCGCTTGAATATTAAAATTGTTCGTTACTATTATAATATCTAATTTTCACATTTTATTATCTTTTACAAATATTGCTTAAGGCTTCCATTTTTTATAGCTTTTTGAAAATATTTTAGAGACCGATAAACTCACAAACGACTCCTAAAATTTGGAGCAAAAATGTTTTTTTTAAAAAAAAATGGGGGAAAAATGCATTTCCGTAGAAACTTTCATAACTTATTGATTTTATGGATACTCTTCATTGCTTTGAAATAAATAAAATAATGAATATGTGAGAAAGGTAGTAGAATATTTTTAGGATGAACATTACGCTCACGAAATTAAAATGGCCAACAGACGGGAGCCTTAAGTTCTATGTGCACTGAATGAAATTTATAATTCAATCAATTGCTTATATTTCCATTGTTATCTTATATTTTGGCAAGGGTTATTTTTTTTTTACATACATTCCTTTTTTAAAGTCAATCGTAAAGAATGAAGCAGAACATAAAGATTGCAAGATTACTAGGAAATGCTAATTGATTGTTTCCATAAGTTGTTGGTTAACTCTTTCTTAGAAGCACTGCATGCTTATGTAAAGTTCCACGAAAAATAAATAGAGCCTTGATCATATTCTCTGATAGATTTTAACAATCACATTCTTCAATTGTTGCTCAAAATTTTTCATGATTTTTGTTTGATCAATCGTGTTGTCTACTACGTCTTTTAAGTGCAAGTTTAACTATTTCATAGATCAAGAGACAATCTAGAAATTTATGCGTAATATATGATATGTGATGGTCATATTTCTTTTTTTTTACATTCTGTAATTTCTATTTTGTCCTTAGTTTCATTTTCATACGGCTTTAAGTCATGGTCAACACCCATTGATCCTTATTAATTAATGCTAAGAAAAAGCAAATATCGTAAATTTCTGGAAGCCTTCAGGAATTTGATTGGCTTTAGTTCTCCATTAAAAACGGCATACACACCAACACATGGACACTTCTATTACTTTTCTTTTGTGATTTTTAACTCTACCACTAAATTATTCTCCATTCTACACTTTCACACATGCATAGTAAAACTGACCGGTTATATTAACGAGTTAGTTACGGTCTAGTCTTACTAAAAATGTCCATAGAAACAACAAGCAACTAACAGCTCAGATCACTGCATCTCTTTCTCTCTCACACATATACATAGGTAACTATATGTCAATTGTATAATTGTTCTTAAATTAAGGAATATAAACATCGAAACTTGTTACACATCAGAACTAAATTCAATGTACCTTAATAAATACTAGATTCAACAAATGATTAATCTTAATATAGTCTGATTATTTATATGACCCCTATTCATCAATTCCACTATACGATGAAATGAATGTTTATCGATTCTTATTGAAACGAAGCGGATCATATGAAACTTAACAATATCATATTAGAAAATAGTTGCAGAATGTAGCTCCATGAAGCCCTTTTTTTATATATTTTCAGAGCGTTATCAACATAACATTTTTCGTTTTTGAGTTTTACGTCACCTCACTCACGAGCATTACGCAACCTCACTCCTTAAACATTGGATCCATGTCTTCTTTAACTCAAATACTGTTTTGCAATACTATCTAACTTCATCATCATCTATCTCAAAAGTTAAGTGGGATTTATAATTTAATATTTTGTGATATCAATTCAATCTGAGATGATAAAGATTTTTTCAATATATTTTTGTTTGTTGAGGGAATCAAATAGAAAGAAGTACATGATGACTAAGGCTTGCTTCTAAATCATCTAACTGCCAAACAAAACAAGAAACTGCAAAAGTTACTTTTGGCTTAAACAATTTAAAATTGACATCTATTGTTTGGTGCGTAATGATAGCATTTTACACATTCAGACTTGGAATTCAATCTATTAGTAAGGTTTTAGATAGAGTGTTGTAAGACTTTGACCCTTTTTATTTTGATTCAACGTACTTTTTTAGCAAATGATGCTATAAGCACCTCTACAAAAATATGTTTTAGGACCATTATGTAGAAAGTTTGCTTGAAATAACCAATTTTATATACACATCCATTTTATTTGATTGTGTATGTCTATAAATACTACTAATGTATCGAGGTGGTACCCCTAGAAAATTATGGTACCTTGAAATTGTTAGATTTCTTTAGGATGTCAGCAGCACAGAAGAAATTCAAAGATTATTATAATCCAAGTTGATATTTATTGGCTTTACAAAATAAAATAATTTATAATTTTGAAAGATACATATTTGATGTAGGTTCTCGAGCTGATATATAGAAAGCCACATTTTCTAAGAAAAGGAAGTACTTTTAAACAAATTCTATACCTTTCTAGACAATAAATATATATATCTTTTATTTACAGGTCCAAGTTTGATTTCTTATAAAATTGATTTTCTTCTAATATTGTATTTTTATACAGAGTTCTTCTTAAAGCCATGAATAAGATAATTATGAAAGTTAAATTAAATATTAAATATTGTTTGTACATTTTTAAAATCGTTGTTTAATTTTGTAAACTGAACAATAATTTGCTCATACAGACAGGATGATAATTCATGAATGAATTTTAATTATCAATATTAAAACGTTTAATACATGATGAGTACAATTATTAACAGAGTAACAATAAAGTTTAATTAATTCTAAAATTGTCACGGACACTTATGATATACACCCAAATGCAAAATTTCGAATACCTACTTATTTTAAATATTTTACGTAGGTATTAAAATTTTCTCTAATTCTGATTGAATTGAAAAAAAATGCCATTTTTTCCTTTATTTTCCAGGATTCCTTTAGAAAGGCTTTATATATGTATTGTAATAAATATTATTTATGCAGATTAATGTAACTGTCCTTATTATTTGAAAGATATTGATTTTGAGGAAATATCCGAATTTCAGACTTATTTATTGTGTTATACACTTTACTGAGATAAAATTTATTTACTTTTTTATATAATTAATATATAATAAAACTAAATTATCATCATCTTCTAATAAATTCCTCCTGCCCTCTACCTTTACTTTTGGGTGGCATGTTTTGATTATTATATTATATAATCATTATTAGAAAAATAAAATACTATTTGTTAGAATTGTTATTAAATTTCTATGATGGCTTGTTGATTTACAAAGAAAATTATAAATATTGATGCCACTCAAAGTATTGTTAAAGTCAATTTATCAAACTTAAACATTTAATATAAAGCATTTATTCTAGCACAGGTATGATTAATTTACTTTTGTGAATATACAGGAACTTTTGAATCCAAAAATTGCCAAACGTAAAGTCAAATCTAAATAGTTTATTTTTTTTATCTTCAAAACTGATTTAAATTCCATTGCACTGGCAGTAATTTTATCAATGGCAACAATGTGAAAGAGGGAAAGAACAGTACCCGAAGAAAATTGCTTCCAAACTCAAATCCTAGAAACGAAAAATTATTTTTGCCAGAGGTCAAGAAAGTCTTTCAAATGCAATTTAGACGATTTTTTTAATTCACTCTCGCTCTCGAAACAAAGTGAAAGATTCTTAGCATAGTTTTCCAACGAAAAATATCGGCTTTTCTGTTTCGAAGGAGATTATTAAAGTCCTCCTTTTCCCTCTTCTGAAAATACGAGAGAGGAAAAATTGTCAACAGTTTTGGAAGGAAGTTCTTACCACTTGCTCATGGGTTAGAAATTCTTTCAAACTGCTTCCTTCTCTCTGCTCTGAGATAAGACGGTTGAAAAGGAAGGTTATTATTTTAATCTTTTAAAACCCGTTCTCTTTTCTGTGAAAGAGCAAACTCTCATCAGCCGTCGGTCCGAAATTTGACGATGGAAATTTACGACTGTGATGATGGATTGCTAAATTTCTTTGTCATTTCGTTCAAGAGCTAATCGTGCAATCTGTTCATCATCCATCATTTGGGAGCTAACGTTTATCCGATAGGGGAGGGTGGGCCAGATACTGATACATAGGCCATGGCCCTTTCTTACTCTTCCCTTCCTTTATTGCATTCTAGGAAGCTCAACTTCATTCTCAAGTCATTATGAAGTAAAGATCGAAATGAGCAATGTGAAGAAGTACTTTAAAGATACTCACATTTTAATAAAGTCAGATAGATTTCCGAAATTACATCATGGGATGATTTCTCGTTGCAATGATTAAAAGCTTCGAGTATAGATTTATTTTCACTTTTCGTTTTTCAAATACATATTATACATCTTTTGAGTCATACGAGGGAAGTTAAAAATCGGAAAGAAATTAATGATAAATTCAATACAAAGGTAAAATAGACGTTTGAGGCTGGGTAATTTCCGTTGAAGGAAATTATTCAACCTCATTTTCTTATATCTTGATTTATTGCTTGAGTAATTTACTTGACTTATTATTCATTACTTGAGTAATAAAATTACAGAAAATTATAAGGTTTCACTTGTGAAATATATATTAAAAGGAAATTACTGTTCCATCATTTTAAATCTATATAAATATTACGTCATTTTGGGATATTTTCTATTTTTTTAAAACTATATTTAAAATAGCATTTACTATCATTTTAGCTAATAAATTGTGGTTTTAAAAATTAGATTTTTTCAAAGAATGTCTAATTGCTGCAAGCTACAGCTACATTAAGTTAATTCAAAGAAATGTATTGTTTTATCGACAAAAATATATAATTTTTTTTCAAAACTGAATAAAATATTATACATTGAAATAGTTTCATTTTTCTATGATTACGTAGGTTATTTTTAATTAGCTTAATTATTCATTATTTTGAAAGAAAAAAGAACTCTACAGAGCAAATATTGAAGATACATCTCAAACGGTTTGTTTGATACCTGACGAAAAATAATTCAAAAGAAAAAGATAGATGAGTAATTTATCAAACTAATCTTTATTGAGTCAGTTGTAAAGAATATATTTATTTCTATTATATTATTCTTAATTTTTATTTTATATTATTAATGCTTCAAAAACTGATAATATATAGTTTTTAACAATTAAAAGCACTTATTTTTATCTTATTCTTTAAAAGGTCTTCAAACTCTGCTTATGAAATTAAATTAATCAACTTCAAGAATTATGGCAACATTAAAATGCGTACAATTAATTGCAACAAAAAAGTTAATGGATTTTTACATTTGTTTTAAGTCACTTCAAATTCTCACGTCTTTGAAATCAATGCTATGATTAAAACTCTTAATATTATAAGTTTAATTAGATAATTAGAAATATTTTTCAATATAATCATGTACCAGTATTAAAATTATTGTTTGTTTGTGTTAATAATAAGTTTCAATAATTAGCCATAAATAACTATTTGCATTCTTAAAGCATTCTTCACTCACTTTTTTGGAATGCCACAAATTTATATAAAATTGTTGTAATGGAAGTCATTCTTTAATTTCTAAAGACATATTTTTCAAAAGAATTTAACTCCATGTTCTAAATATTTAGAAAAAGAATTTATACTTTGTTTCAATATTTTAGAGAGAAAATACAATTTGTTTCGATTATTGCTAATTTTAAAATCTTTCTTCTAACAAATGCCTCAAAAAATTTTAAATTTGTGACCATAACGTTTCATCCAAATAAAATTCACTTTATGAAAAAAAAATTTTGCTTTCTTTCTTTGTATAAGTTTTAAAAGCTTATGAAAAATTCACCCCAAACACTGCTTGATTAAATAAAAGTCTTCAAGGTAACATTACTGTTCTAAATTTGAGCCGCTAGCAAGCATATAAAAATTCAAGCTACAAAATAAAGTATCAGCAACGATTTCATAATTTTGTTAGTTCGAAAAATACATATCATTTTAAGCAAAATATCAATATCGAATCAATTTTTCATAAATCATTTCTCGAGAACATCTAAAAATAATCCTAGGATTATAAAAGTCTATAAACACTGCTTCAGATAGCTTCAGATCTGAGAAGTCATTGGTTTCAGCTTCGAAACCCCATAACCATCGTTTCCCCATTAACCTCCACTATGTGTAGTGACTCCGAAACCAACGGACCGATATTAGAAGCCACGTACCCTCTTTGGCACACCAGATGTCTCAAATGGGCTTGACGATAAACAGACTTTTGGGAAAACCGCTTCACAGCAACACCAATACAGGCGGAAGGTTCAACTTTATAGTTGCGGAATAAACGTGAACCGTAAACTAAGCAGTGGAGAGCTGCATTTTAAGGCGGAATGAAATTGATATTAAAATCTGGAGAGTTAGTTATTAAAAGTTAAAGTTTTAAGCGTGTTTGAGTATTGGTTTTTAGAGGTTTGAAACAACAAACAACTAGAAAAATATGATTTTGAAGCAGCTTTGCTTGAATAGAAAAAAAAAAGCAAGCTATTATATTGGCTCTTTTCTCGAATAAACAGCAAGCCTTAGTAATGAAATTATTTCATAGCCATCGGTCCAAGGAAATCTTCTTTTCGGTGTTAAATAGAAAATTATTTATGACCAAAAGTTTTAATATACTTGAATAAATCGCTTTTAATATTATTGAATACGAGTCTTTGGAATATTCCATGTTTTGAGAAATATATTTATTGCTATTAAATTCTTGAAATCCCTTTGATGAATGCATTTATATGAGAAATATTAATGTAAAAGTATTTAATAAGTTTTTTTTTTCGAATTTTATGAGGACTGTATGATCTGGCTTAATAAGACGTGATTAACAAATTCCTTTGCGAAACTTCATTATGGATTAGATTATTTTATTATAAAATCTACACGTATTTGCTTAAAATACTATTCTTCAATATTATATTATGCAGTAATACCGCAAAATCTTCTAAAAGTGATTAAGTCAAAAGCAATCATTCAAAAATCAATTAATATTCTTCGTTTATTAAAATGCACTGTTTCAAACTAACATTTTTTTTTATTCCGATGCTCTGTCATTTCCTTTATTTTCAAATTGAATTGTCAGTGCGTCTTATTTAGTCAAACGTGTAGTTTAAAAATATTTTTCACTTTCTTTATTCGATAATATATTCCATAACTTCCATTATATATTTTCATTTAATTCATGAAAAAGTAGTCATATGTTATTTCATTTCGAGAAAAATATGCAAAAATGATTCTAGTAATGTTATAAAATAGGGCAGTGTCATAGGTTTTTCAGATATATTCTTCAAACTGATAACGTGACTAAACTGAATTTGACTTCCAAAGTGCACGCAAAGAATATATTTAAAAATGAAATATATTACGAAATAATCTTTTCCTTCTAACTAAATGATTTGAAAGTATTTTCGCTATCTTATAAATGTACCTTTCTTGAATACATAGGTTCACCTTTTTTTAAAAAAATATTTTAAACATTACTCTGCCTTAAATTGTATCTTCTTGTTGATAAAGTATGCATTTAAAGTACGTAGATATATTCGGATTTATTTCTTTTATTTTGTATGAATGAAGTTTATTAGCATATACATAACTGTATTTAATTTTGATTTTATTAAACAATTTTATACTACATTAATGTGTGAAAGAATTAATTCGAAAATATTAGACTAATTTTTGATAAGCCTTTTTTTGAATTATATATATATATATGTGTGTGTATGTATATATAATATTTTTAATTGAAAACTGTTGCAAGTAATAAAAAAACTGTATTATTATTTATTTAATTTAGTTTGTTTGATTGCATTGGAATTTTAGTGCGTGCATAGATATGTTTTAAGATAACGTTAGTGTTCATGTGGAGCCAGAAATTGACTAATGATTTCTCAAAAGATCAGCGTGGGGAACAGTATAGGGAATATGCTCGTTTAATGCAAATATGTCACAAAAGTCTCCTAAGGACAAAGTTGCTTGTTTCAGTGTGGAAATTTGAACAGTAACACATTCGATGAGGTGTCGTGCTGCGTATGTTATTGGCTTAGAACTAGGACGTTTGCCTTGAATAAATTTTTCTCATATAGCTGTGTAAAAATTCTAAACAAACCAAAGACACAACTGGTTGGGGTATAGAAATATAGAGAAACAGTTGATAATAAAACAATACAGAATTTTTAAATATAATGTGTAGCCTGAAAGTAGTTTTAAATAAGAATAAAATCAATTAAAAAACATTAATCAAATCTAAGCAAATACTTTGAAGTGTAGTAAATGTTTCAATAAAAACCATACATTGAAATATTGCAAAATTTAGAGACCCACTCTTAGAATTTTTTTTTTTTTTTTAATTCCAGAAAGTTTTCACAGATTTCGTATTTTTTTCTTTCCTAGCTAGCTTAATTCGCTCAAAACGTATGATTCTGGTGAAAAATATTTCACAATTGTTTATTATTTATGTAGCATATTATTTCAAGAAATTGAAAACCTAATAGCACAAATAATTCAAAGGGATTTTTATGCTACAACCTCAAATTTAAACTGGGGAATACAGAGCGTTTCAAATACTAAATGATGTTTTAAACAAAAAGTAGGTATTAAATACTAAATACCAATAAATTTCTCTTGAGATTTTATTAATTATGAAGCCCGCAGCGTGTTAAGAGACAAAATTCCATTTCGAAAAGAAGAAAAAAAATATTTGTGTTAAGTTTTAAGTAAACTTTATCGATAATGATGGAGTTAATGATTTTTGCAAGCACTATTAATAATCTCGTTCTGATAAAAATTGAAATTCCATCATATCGATTAGCTTAAATTAAAATGTATGCCCCTTAAATCGAACTTCGTAGAAACTTTCCTAGCCCGAGCAAAAAAGTAAATAAATAAATAAGTTGTTAAGAGTAAAACTTTTAAGATAAAAAAAGGCGCTTGAATTGAGAAGCAATTCAAAATAAAGAAGTAAAAAGTAAGTCAAACTTTAGTAAAGTAAACTGAGAAAGAAAAGAACAAAAGAAAAATTGTAAAAAAAAAAGTGAAGTGAGTCATCTGGTTACCATGGTTACTTGGAAGATGTGAGATGAGGTTTAAAATGAGAGTTCCCGTACGTAGTATAGTGGCCCTTGAGGTCAATCGATGTTTAGGATATGATCTGATCAACCTTAATGCTTGGAAGGTTGAAATTATTTAGCGGGAAAAGCAAAATGATCAGAGCGAAAGGAAATGTATATATTTTGCTGATCTCTTTATTGCATTATATAGAACAATAAAAAAAATAACACAATTCATTAATAAAATATGTAAATTAAATTATCTTAATTAACATTTATGCTTGATGCACGAAACAGTACTTAATTTTATTTATTTTTTTATTTATTTATATTATGCTTTTAAACATTTCGCTTTTATTATCTTAAAAGTAGAATGTTTCAGAAATTTTTAGTTTAAAATTGATTTCTTTCTTTAGTTTACAACTGGGGAGTTCTGTCGGATAGTTTTATAATTGTATACTTTAAGTGAATTAATTTTAATTCTTATGTTTTTTGAATTATATTACGTGTGTTAATGGTGCAACCCTTTTATGTTATATATACATTCTTTATTTATTAGTTTTGTTGTTTTAGATAACTATTTTGCTATTTGATTGATAATTACAGTTAGACTACATTTAGAGAATTATTAGATATTTAGAATTACCCTCCCTCTAAAATGAACATTTATAGATGAAATACCTTATGATTTTCAACTCCGGTACCGATATTAAATTATCATCTCTTATTTCCGTACCTCTCCACGTTAAGACTTTGATGGGACATTAGGAAAGGAACTCTCTTAAATTATAAATCGTCAAGATGATGTTGCTTCCTTGTATACCACACTGAAAACAGGTTCTTTTGCAGCAAAATTTGGAGATCACGCTGGACATGGAAGTATCGCATTATCTTGAAGAAAACTTCTGTATATATAATTATTGATTGCTGCGGGATATTAGCTTTTCAAAACACAAGCAAGGTGGTCCATGAAAAAGATGGGATGAAAAAGGTGCGAAGAATATATTGATTTGCCTCCATACTTTAAACATGCCACAGAATACAACCCAGGAAATTATTTTATCAAATAAATTTACTCCTAAAATAAATCACAATAATTGGGCTTTGTGGATAGAGAGAATAAGGTTAATTCTTACTATTCACCTAGGCATTTCGAGAAATATATTCGTAGGTAATCCGGGATAATCCACGTTGAACGCGCTTGTCATCTTGTACTGATGAGATGTAGCAGGACTGATAGATATCGTGGCAATCTCGGTCGTCTCAGTAACCTATTAATAGACCTTAAAGTCAATGGTGTCCATATCATCATTCAATATAACGAATCATAGCTCCTGTGATAGTCACAACAACAGTCTTTCACCCTTCGTCTTGTAATCTGCCCCAATGTAGATTCCAGCCTTCCTCAGTCATGATTAAACTATTCTTGTTAACACTGCAAGTTTGTGGTATCGTTTTGACTAATATGTCAAGAAATGTTTCGATTTGATTTCACTACTTCCCTTAGCTCTTTTGTATGTCCTCTTTAAAATGATGATAAATGCACATACTGTGTGAGAGCCATAAGGCGAGAAATTGTTATTGTCAAAATGAGTCATGAGAATAAAATTGGAAAGAAGCCCCAGAATTCGAATTTCTTCTTTTCTTATGCATACTATTTAGTTACACTATATTGGTGAACCGGTGTCCAGTTATTTCTACTATTCCAGCCTGATTTCTTATATTATTTAAATATTCGATTTGTTAGATATATAGATGCAAATTGAATCGATTTCAAATTATTTTTCTTGATGTTTAAGTAATTGGTAATTATATTGTAAAGCTTTTATTTATTGTATGTTATTAGAGTGTATATTTTTCAGTTTTGTATACATTCGTTGATACCAACGTAATAAATTTACAAATGATTGAAAGGAACGCACATTATTCTTTACTTACCTTTTCTTCTATATATTGATATAATGACATATTTTAAACTTCAAATAGTGCTTTGAACCACTTAGCAATGATGTTTATTTTTCTCAAAGTACCATTTATTTTCACAAACAAAATATTTATTTTTTTTTAAAAAAAAATTGGTATCTACATACCGGGGGATATTATCAGAATCGAACCAAGAAAAACTATATTACATGCAGTTGAGATGAAAAATATCTAATTTGTGCCATAATTATAAGTAAAGAAGTAACATATTTTTTTTAAAAAGTCTATATTTAGTCATTTTATCATTGTATTAACTTTCTTGATTATCAAGATCAGTGAAATTTTGAAAATGTGCTTTGCAAATATTTTCAAATTAATAACATTCTTTTAAATCTATTTCTTTATTGAAGGAATAAGGAATTTTTTTGTTAGGTAAAATTTTGTACAATATTTAAGTACATAACTTTTGATTTATTATTTCAAAAAATCATATTTTATTTTATTATCTTATGATGACATCCTTAAATGTACATGTATCCATTATAACTTTCATTTTTAGTACACGTGTCAGTGTCTTCAGAGAAAATTAACTATTTTATTTTTAGCACCAGTTATGGGTAAAAGGTTCAAAGAATCTCTGATAAAATTTTAGATTTTAACTTTGAAATTATTTTTTTCAATAATGAAGCATTATTTTCATAAGATATATAATTTCTATTGCATCTTTTGAAGACGATGAATGAAGTTTATATACTTAAATGCCACACCAAAATTTACATTTGTTTCGAAAAGTTATTTTGTAGTTGTAGAGTGAATGTATGTACTTTTCAAAAATGTTATATTTTTAATTTTATACATAAAAGCAAATAGTATTTAGTAATGAATATCATAAATCTTACAGATTTTCAGAAGACATTAGCAAAAATTTTATTCAAATAATTAATATCAGACGTATAATCTAGAAACAATTATTTCAAAATGCTAGAATGCTAAAATATTCTTTTTGTTTAAACTGAGGGTTTTTTTCTATAGTTAATAGACAGTGCATTATATCCCATTCCATTCTGATAGCCCAGATTGTACAACACCATAAATTTGTAAAATTTTGTTCAAATTTAGAATATTATTCTTTTTTATTTATTGTTATTCTTTTTTCTAGAACATCAATTTATGAAAACGTATTTTAACACTTAAGCTGTGAACTTATCTGTGTATAAAACAATATTTTCCTTAAACAGCGCATACAAAAACGCATTTCTACAATTATTTTGTAAAATAATGGTTTTTACACTTTTTCTCATTCACTCGTACAATTTTAGGACAAGTCATTTGTGTGAGTTCATTCTTGATGTTCTTTCTTCTGTGGAAGCAGTAAACTGCTTTGAAATGCAAAAGATTTTGCTTCGGTCAATTATTTTCACAGCAGTAACTTCCTTAAAAGTACTTTTCTAAGAATTGTTTCCGAGACGTTCCAATGAAAGGAGAATAGTTGCAATCTACGATTCGGTTGTTAAATCTGATTAAACTTCTGTAGTCTGCTATACTTTCGGAAAACAAAGATACTGTTTGCTCAAATAAAATAGCTGTGATTTTACCATTTGAAAAGAAGAACATTCTTATAAGATATTTCGTAGAGTCATCAAAATAAATCATTTAAGACTGTACGCTGACATATTTATTACTGTAATATGAATCAAATATTTTTAAATACTAATTTACTGTTTTTCTTAAGCTATTGTAAAAAGAATCAGTTCTAAATATCTTTTTAACTATTTTGTTAAATTTTTCATAATCTTTTCCAGTAAGAGGCAGAGTAATTTTATTAGTATTTCATTTTTTTTTCAATTAGGTTTCCTAACTAAACGGGGTAAAATATAAGTATGTGATAATAGGAAAAACGCGGTTAACAGTACATTAATCATTTAAAATAGCAATTTTATCATAAAATGAAATCACTGCGAATCAAAGGTGTTAGATGTACGGACTTTACAATAAAAATTATTTTTTGATAAACTGAGGTTACAAAACTGTGAACTAATTTCAGTAGAGAAGTGTTTTTTGTGGAATAATAAATAACACTGTTAAAAAAACAATTTTATTAAATATGGGTTTCTTTTAAACTTCACACCTCCTGTAACATAATTTCTTATACCTTAAAATTTTTCGAGGATGGTTTAATTTGCTTGTTTTAATATTCAACTGTTTCACGTTGTAAAGAATTGGAATTATGATTAAAATTTAATTCTTTAAATATTTAGTTTTAATCACTTAACTTTTATAATAGTAATTAAATTATCGTATTGTATTTCAAAATAATCTTATATACATAATTTCAGCTCTATTAAGCGATTTAAAATGTGAGAAAAAAGCTCTTAAAGTTTTGACCCATAGTTACAATGAGAGTAGAAGAATACCCATTAATAAATACAATCTTTTTTTTGAACGTTTTAAGGGTTTTTGCAAAATATCAGGAAAAAATATATTTTATGAAATGCGAACACTCAGGAAAATGTGCAATTAATTTTTTTTAAGAAAAACCTTCCTGGTGAAGGTTATATATAACACATCGATCAATAACTCCCGAGTCTAAAATTGAAAACATTTTTTTTGCAAATTTTTTTTTTATTCATCAGCATAACACCTTTTGTTAATCACCTTTTAGGGTGATACAATCGTTCCAACACTTTTCCAAATCTTTTTTTTTCGCAAGAAATCTTTTTTATTGCGAGTAAATAGCAATAAACAGCTTTCTGAATCATCGACTCGTTGCTGTTTTTGTTCCATCGAAAGCAATCGCGGCACCCACTTGGAAAAAACCTTTTTCACTTCACTTCAAAAAACCTTTTTCCTGGTCCGATCGACTTAAAATTTTGACACGTTTCAAGCAAAAATTAGTACTCTAGAAAGACCTGGTTACTGGTTTACTACGAGCGCCATCTCTGGGTTAGTCTCGGGAGTTATTGATCGATGTGTTATATATATATATATATATATATATATGAATACATGTATAGTCTGCTTAGCTCTTTTTTCAAAACTTATTTATTAATATCCTAATTTCTTTACAGTGTTGTTGATGAAAAATGTGTTTATAATCACTGTAGCATGTTTTTTCTTAAAACTCGAAGGGCGCATTACTTTTTTTTTAGTTTACGAATCGAGAATAATATAGAATTTAACTTAATCCGTGATGAAATGAAACAAAAACAAATAGGAAAATACTGCTTAATATATATTTATATACAATTTCATTATTTTGTACAACTGAGTAAGCATGCAATCACGCCTAATTAACAATATTACAAAGATAAGAGTTGTGGTTATTTATATACTTTGTATTTAAGTTGTGTATTAAAAAAAGTGAGAATTGAATAACTCTGTGCTCCTTTGATGCTCTGGACTTCGAATTTGTTCTTTCATCTTATATTTCAAAACGAAACATCAAATATATTTTAAACATTTTAAAATGCATTTTATGCTTTGTTTCAGAGTTATCTTTTCTTCAGGTAAACTGATTTTTTTTGTTCTTATAATGAAGTTTGAAGTTTAAAAAAATGCCGAAACCAGTGCCTCTGTGGAGGCAGAGGCTTAATGACACAACATTTCCTCTTGCTTGTGTGTTACTTAAGGCGAATCATCATCAAAGCTCTTCCTACTTCCGTACCTGTAAAAGCACTTGAGTAACATTTCCCGGATTTTTTTTCTTTCCCCTTTTTTTATTATTATCGTCTTTTGAATTTCGGCAAGATAGTGGAGCTGCCTGATTCCATTAGACCGGCAAATAGTCCGGTCGTTCGTCGAGGAAAATTTAGCTTTCGGATGTTGGTATCAGTTTTTTCGGGTGTTTCTTTCACTGTTTCCTATTTTATTTGTTTTTTTTTCTTCTTTTCACTTTTACTTTTTCAGCCTTACAGGAAACTTTTTCTGCCTGTAAGAAGATTTTTTTTTTTTTATTTTATTTTCTGTCTCCAATCCTTCCATGTGTGTTATTTGGAGAACTAAAGCAATCAGTTCCTTTTTTGTGTCTTAGTTGCCTTGATTGTATTTGAGAAAGGTGTTAGTTGATTAAACAAGCACAAGCAAATCGGTGAGGTCTAAACGCCACTCAAGAAAAGAATGGGGGCTGAATTGGAAACCAAGTACCAACAGAGTAAATAGAAATAAAAATACTTTCTTTAAATTGTATTTGATATCTTATACCGATACATGGCCAAATAATATAGCTCACAGGTTTGTAACAATATGTGTCGAAATACAATAGATGATCGAATCAAAATCCATTAGAGGAACAAAAAGTTTAAAAAATTGTATACTTGCTATTGGTCCATATGTGCATTTTTTTTTCCATATCTCTGTGTGAAAGTTTTAAGAGACTTACTATATTGTAAGCAATAACAAGTTTTTGTATTTTTATTTTCTTTGCATTATAAATATATTTTAGGAGCCCTGAAATGATACTACGTACAATGATACAATGAAATGATACAATGATATACATAAGAGAAATATACAAGAAATAAAATTAATTTTACGATTCATTTCTATGAAACACGAGTTTCACTATAATTGATTTCTGTTTTGTTAAAAATCCAAAAATTATAACATCCAGCCATTAAAAATGATGTTATCTATTAATAGTTAAGTCAATTCAAAACGTTAATTTAGTCTAAAGTCTCTACTTGAAGTTCTTTTACACGTCTCACGTCTCCTGCCCCAAATAAGGAACAAAAATCCTAGAAAATCAAAACCTTCTACAATTCCCCATGAACCATTTATTGAGAGACCTGAGATGTGGTACTAAAAGAAAGTGATTACAAAATATATGTTAGGAATACTGAAACGGCAATATTCCACTATTAATTATTCTTATTCATTGGAATATTTTTGTTGAAAACTATTCAATCCAGAAAAAAAAAAATATTTTTGTGATTATTTTAATTCATTTTTATTAAAAGTTTTAAAAAACTACTTTTTAGAAATTTTAAATTCATTTTCTGGTCATAAAATTCTCAGCCAGGTATAGTGTAATTTAAAAGCTAAATGTATTGTTTTCATGCTAATTTGTTAAGGTGATATTTCATGAAATTGCATTTAATATGATTCTTTCTTCATTTTTATTAATTAGAATTTAAATTTAAGAAATCCATTTATGATTTTCTGTGCCTCATCATTAATATGAAAGCAATGATGCGTATCGAAGTATAATTAATGCGAAGGTCGTCAAATTAACAATTATAATATTCTTATAGCTTTAACTCGTTATTAACATTTTTTTATAAATCACAGTCATAAATTCCTCTTTTAGAAAAGACATCTAATTGAATTCTATGTGTATAGGAATAATCATGATAATTTTTTCCTTATCACTTATAGCCTTCTGTACAAAATTTTATTTTTTATTGGAGAAGAAAAAATAAATATTGTATTTTCATTTTACAGGAAAACTGTTTCAAAAGTGTTAAGTAAATTTCTTTACTCTGGTTCTACAAAACAAATTTTCTAAAGTAAAATATTTTATTAAAATTTGATTACTCAAAAATAGAACGTAATTGAAATATTCTCATAAAACAAATGGGCTTGATTATATTTTTCGTATTCTCCTAACCATTGATTTGTAGAAATTTGTACAACCAAAAGTTATTCATATAAAAATAAATTAATTAATTTTTGACAATTAAAAATTAAAAATCATAAATCAAGTTTTTTTTTCATATTTAAAAATCTTCTTTCCACTTTTTCTCTGTTCTAAGCCTATATGAAGTTATTAGCATGAACAGTATTGATAGTTACGCATTTAGTTGATATTTGGATTGTATTCTTAACATTCTCTTAACTTTGTTTTGCATTAGTCTACAGTTAATTTAATTTTAATTGATTTTTCATGTAAAAATAAATATTATCGCTGTTATTATACCAAAATACTGTTAGTCTCTGATTGGGACGGTTACTGTTTCTCCAAGTTTTTAAACTGAGACTAATTTTCCTGATTTATTGTGCAATGAAATTGTAGTTTAAAAAATGCTCTCATCTACTAATAGAAACAAAAAGAGAACTCATAAAGAAGTGCAAGTGATCGATTTTTTTTTTTTCATCTTAGACATATATTCCCATTCAAATGAATGGTAGGTTTTGTATTGAGTGATTAAGAGATTATGTGTATAATTTATTTGAATATTATATAATAACATACAATTTATTTGATAATTTTTCTCAACCAAGATATTTTCAATAGAAAATTTACTAACTCGCTTTAGTCATAACAATGATACAGATTTACGAATAACCATTACTGTACCACGCACGCTACATGGAATTAGAATAATGTACTATTATATATAAAGAACTCTTATCAATATAATTATTATAAATATTAATGCAGAAATTGTTTGAATTCTATTAGCCTATTGTTAGTATAAGTATTCTTACGGAAATAATCCTTGTACTAGTTCACTTGCCAATAATGCATCCATGTGGAACCAAGCATACCTTACGGAAACATACCTAGAAATTTCAAACTAAATAATTAAATAAAAATTATATTTTTCTATATATTCGCATGTGAATGGAAATATATATGTCTTTTAATGGAAACTCATTATGATATTGAAATGACAGTTTCACTTTACTGATGGTTTATTTTTACTGAAGGCTTGCTAGTAATACATATTGAACTCGCCACTAGATGGCGCTTTCTTGATTCGAAAGAGTTTCACGGTTTTATATATATATATATAAGAGTAAAATGGAACCCGCCTCGTCTGTTATATCTGTAATAACTATTTTAAACATAGATTGGCACGCGCCTATTAAATGTAATATCTATTTTAAACACATATTGGCACTCTCCTATTAAATGTAAAGTCTATGTTAAACATCTATTTTTAAGTAGAGTTGTCATGTGTTGGCAACTTGTTATAATTCGATTAGTTTCTTGACTGTTGTTGACACCCTTGGTAGAATTGTTTTGTAAAAAGTTGTTCGAATAAAACTTTGGACAAGTGAGGTGAATGTATGATGATCATGTACTATGATGTACCTATTTGAATGCGCGTCGTTGCCTAAAGGTATAAATTTCATTTTGTTTTATAAAAATTAAGACAGTCCACTCTTACTTATTTATTTTACAATTTACTTAATCTGAGATATGCTCCGCATCACATATTAAAAGAAAATTGGACTATATTATACATTTAAAAATATGTTCTTGTGTTACAAAATATAATTATGTTTTTTTTTTAAATTTAGGAGCGAAATACAATTGTATTTATAATTTTTTTATTAATTACCTAGGAAACTAAGAATTATTTTTTAGATTTCGAAAAATAAAATATTTTATTCCTGGTCGAAATGATCTGAGAAACGATTCTTATGATCGTCATTAAACATTTTATAGAAATCTACTTTAAAATTTCCGATTGCGAGATTTATTTTTAAATTGCTTTCATACATTGATTAGAAGAAATGAGAAATAATAAAATTATGTCCCCGGAATCAAGATTAATCAAGATCACAGAACAATAAAGTGAATCCCTTACTTTTTATTGGTACTGCATCATATGAATGTACAATAACATATGAGTCATAATGATCTTCAAAATTTAAAGACTACTATGATAGCAATAGTTGGAGTATTGTTGGTTAGCCTATGTCACTTTCAGTAATGCGAAGGTGTCAAAATTAACAAGAACAGAAAGCTAGGTGGAGCTTACATCGGTGCTTTCGCTTTTGATTAATGAGTTTCTCATGCCTTCCTCCCAGTACCCATTTTGAATTGGACCGGTAAGCATTGAGGTTTTATTTCTGAAGCGTATTATAACAATTATTAGGTAACAAAAACGCAGAGAATGATCCATACACACTTTGTGCTCGAAATGCATCTGTACCAGATTAAAAAACAATTTTGCTATAGATTTCTAAACTTTGGCCAACTAGATCTATATTGAAAAAAAATCATCTGTCACACCTAGGATCTTTAGAATGCCAAAAAGTGTGGAAATAGTGACAGCATCCAATCAACAATCACCTTAGCGTCCTTCTCGTTATCATGCCTCAGCACTACATATATCATGCCGGAGTTTGAAGAAAATTCTGCGTGCTGATATCAAACTGTATCTTTATGTGACAATCAGGCATTAGAATTAAGTTATTATGCCAATCGTCATTCCATAAGTGTGGAAATTATTAAACAAAGAAAGAATCCGATAAAAAAAATTGACGCCATTCCTTTGCAGTTAACTGAATGATGGCGAACTTTCGGGAACGTCTTCAGCGATGTGTTGACTACGGCGGCTGCCTAATGTGACCTAATGACTTTTGTCTACTGTGACTTAAAATCCCACAAATGAAACTATTTTTGCATACTTTTCAGAAATATATTCAGTTTTATTTCTAGAAAGAATTTTGTTTCATTTTTTATACCTTTTCAAACATAGAATATCTTTATTCTCCATCCTGTGTTTGTATAATCCATTCTGTGTAAACTGAAAAAAAATTAAAAAACTGAACTCACAAAAATCTGAATAGTTCTCTAATCATTTTAACTCTCCAAGAAAGATGAAAAATCATATAAATCCATGCATAAAATTGGTTTTGTAAACCCCATTGATATGTAAGTATATCAGTTGTAATAAATCAGAAAAAAATCAAAACTACCTTAAATGAAAATATTGAGTAATTTCAAGCTCTATGGTTACAATTGCCTTTCTGTTTTTGTTAATATCACAAATTTAATGTCTCTAATAATACTCCCTGTAAAATAATTCAGAATTAATTTTTTCATGGAAAATTTTAAATCTTTACCGAACTTATATATTTTTTCCCTTCAAAATCAGTCGTGGTATTTCTACAATTAAAACGCATTATATTATTTTTCTTAATATTTATGCTCCTGTAAAGCAAATCTGAAATCAGATGAATATTGAAAGGTTATTTTAAAAATAGAAAATTCAAATATTTGAAGTCGAGCACAAAAAGGTATTTATAATTCAACAAAATAAGAAGGAGGGCTATGTTTTCAGATTTTTTTTTTTCAATCAAACTCTAACATTCTAGAATTTCCAGAGAAAGAAAACAGGCTACGCCAAAAATGAAATTGGATTCCCTGCACCTCTCGTCTTAAGACTTGCATTAGAATTTATTTGTCTTATACCATTTCTAAGATTGTGGTACATAACCCAATCAAACACAGAATACTGCGAAACAACGGAAACTGCTTTAACAGTTAAAAATAAAGGGAGAAAAAGGAAAGATTTCTTATGACTAAACCCATTTCATTCTACATAATTTCCTCCCTGGGTTGGTTGGTTTTTCTTACATATAATTTTATTCTTATATATCTCATTTATTTTCCTCTTTTGGGTTGCGTTCTTGCATCAGAACAGATTGCTTTTGAAATTTTATTTAATGTTCTTTACATTTCTTACTTCAAAGAAATGTTGTTGTTTGCCAGATGCCTTAATGCTGCAGCTGTTTTCTATTTTCGCAATGGTAGCTTAGGGGAAACCAGAAGTATAGTACTTGTCAAGCAGCTAGTGTTTTGTATACAGGAGTGTATAATATTTAATGCCCCTCTGAATAAATAATTCTTATGACATAATCGAATAAAAAATATTAATTATATTTTTTCACCTTAAGGGTATATATATATTGAAAAGAGTTTTGATTTTTCTTTCATTTTCTTATAATTTTTGTTTCTGTTAGTTTAGTTTTAGTTCTCAAAGTATAATTTTGGGTATTTGTATGATTTCCTTTTGAAATTAGTTTTTCAAATTTTAGATTTCAGATATTTTTTCAATTCATATCTTATGTTTTATGACCTTTTTTGATGCGTTTTAATGATGGGCATAAATAATACTATAATTCTATAATAACCCAACTCAGCGCTCTAAAGCCTGTTACAGCCTTCAATAGATTATGTTTCATTTTTTTTGTTTTTTGAAAAATGTTTTAGTTCCTTTTTATTATTATTATTTTTTTCAATTTTCATTTATTTTACTTTCTCTAATTTTTGGTTTCCTTTTATTACTTTGTTTTGAATTATAATTTTATATCATTTATGCTATAACATACTTATAGGAGAGCGTGTTTGCTTGTGTAAAGTGTTTATTTCATAAACAAATGTATTGAATTCGATTTTAAATTGTGTTGAAAAGTATTTCAATAAAAATGCACAAAAACTGAAAAAAAAAAAAAAAAAAAAAACAATTTTCTTTAGTCTAAAAAAAAACAGAGATATAGTATAACAGCAGATTTGGTAGAATGAGATAAAATTCATTCGTTTATCAGTATAATAACTTCTATATAAAAATGAATGGATAGAATAATATAAGTAATAAAAATAGGTTGATCCTTATCCTGATAGAAGGAAAATATATTTAGTGTTGTCAAAGTTGTATAGATAAGTATAAGAGATGTTTATGAATGCAACAATTATAATACAGCTATTAGCATTGTGGTGTTATAGAAAAAGGTAAGTATAGTAGATTGATTTATCTTTCATATATAAAAACAAGAGTGAGATGTCTTTCAATCTAACATGAATATGTTTAACTTCTAGAACCACTCTTCTTATCTCTTCTAATGCTCTTCCTGAATTAGAATGTGACGGAAGGCGAATCATGACTGGTCCTAATCAACTTCCATGTCTAGTAGAAAACAGATAATGTCAGTTTCTTGTTGATTGTGAGTAGTGATATGAGGGAATATGAGAAGCTAAATTTATGTTTTTAGTGCATACGGAAATGACACTTCTGATTTAAGATGAAGCAAAATGAATTCATGCATATTAAATAAACTTGGTAAAGATAAGAAGACACACACACACACACACACACACATACATCAATAACAATATTACATATATATATATATATATACTATATATATATATATACATACAGAGAGAGAGAGATTAAAATATTGATATAAACATCAAATAAACATATGATACATCAATAATAAGTGACATAAATATAGCAGAAATAAGTTTTTTTAAAAATAAGTTTTATTATTTAAATTAAAACTAGCAAAATTTGATATTATTTACAAATGTTTTGGAAAACTACATGTATTTACATAACTTGATTGCTTTAAATTGCTGTACGCAGAATATTGATTAAAAATACACGAAAACTAAAATCCAGGTAAATAACAATTAAAACAAAAAAGTAGAAAAAAGGAAATAAAGCAGTTAAAAATTGCTATCTAAGGCTTTGACTGAGAGATTCTTATATATATATATATATGTGTGTGTGTGAGTTCGTGTTTCCTGATTATTGCTGCCATTGAAATATTTCTCATAGGGTTTAAAATTATACAGCTCAGACAATAACAATATAAGTCATGTAAAACCTTGTTAAAAAGGAAAAACTTTTTTTTTAATTATGACTATATTTTTAAATAAATAAATTAAAATTGTCATTTATAAATTAAAATTTAACATTTTAATTGGATTCAAGGAATGTAAGCTGCTTTAATGTAATTTCTGTAGTTTTATTTTATTCTAAAATATAAATTTATCTTTTCTTATATTCTACGTATTAACTTATTTTTACAAGTCAAGAATATGTTTGACATATCAATGTCAAGGTAAAATGTTATTTTACTTATTTTTTTAAGACTGTACATTAAAAATTCTCATTTCAAGTTGTTTAAATAACCAAATATTTTAGTAGAAGATAAGAATGACTGAAATCCTAAAAATGTTTAACGCATTATGCGTACATTATTCGTTTTTATGAGGATAGAAATATTAGATTGAAGCAAATTATATAAATAGATAAAAAAAAATCATGAAGTATCATACGAATATAGTTTGAACTACAGATGAATCAAATTTCATTATACTATGAAGTTACGTACATAACATTCAACATTCTTTCTAATTCTGAAATTCAACAACTAAATAGTGCTAAAAAAATTTTATTAATTCATGATACATTTGTATTTGCAAATTTTTGAGGGTTATGAAATCCTTCCTTAGAAGGATGAATATTTTACGTTTTTATTACTGGTGATGGATTCAGAAAAAAATAACAGTTAGGTATAAAATATACATGAGCTTACAACCAATTTTTCTTTAAAAAGTTAATAAAACTTAACTCTGATTGTTTGTTTCTTTTATTCATAATGCTTTCTCAGTGCTTAATTTAAAAGTAAACTACGGATAATTATTAACTGAAGAATAAAATTTAAATTGTGTTCTAAATAAGTACGATAATTCGGTCTTATAGTACTTAATAATTATCCCATGAAGATAATGTAATCAAGAAGTATGAACTTCATCATTTCTTAAATACCATTTTCAACAAAGAAATAACAAGGTTATTGTTTATCAAACATTGCTATGTACCATGACATATTAATATCCAAAACATTAAAGCCTTTTGAAAAAAAATTATGAATTTATGGATTTGAAAATTTAGAAGTAATTTAATGAAATACCTTAGAATCCTATTACACGTTATTTTTTATTTTATACTCTCTTCTCCCTGTTTAAATAATTAGATTTAAAAAATTTAAAACTCTTTATTTCAGAAAATACGAAAAATTTTCATAAAAGCGTTTTAACAGAATTTTAGAGAGACAAAATTTGCATCATGTGAAACCTAATAAATGTTTAAAATTACTTTTGAAACAAAGGGAAAATAAAAAGGAATAAAGAATCATAAAGAGAGTTTTCAGCTTGAATTATGTACATGTTATCTTCCAATGTTGGTGATAAAATGTGTAATATTTATAACAGTGTTTTTGCTCTGCAGAAACATACGAACAAGTAAAGAACACAAGCGGAACAAGTGGAGAAAAAAATGTCTCATGTATCTTAAAAGTACTACTCATTTCCCTTGAAATGTGTTTTTATACATAGTTTCTTTTCAAAGTGCAGTTCCCTTACAACAGCAGTATTTTCGTGAAATCTCTTTAACCGCATAAATTTTCCTAGGAGGGTTCTTCTTCATGAATTTTCATTTCTTGAAGAGGCTTATAAAAGAAATGCCAAGTACTAGAAAAACAGAAGTCAAAAACAAAGAGGAAGAAAAAAAATAGGAGCTTATTTTCTTCCAGAAAGAAAAATGAAAAATTGCAGTTTGGAGTTATGTTGCTTTTTGCTTATTTCCACGGTTGAGACATAACCCATCTAACTCTAGCAGTGCGATAAGCTACGAGAATAACAGAACCATGAAACTATCCAAAGAGATGTATATAAATATATATGCATGCGAGGTTATGAAAAAGCTAGAATCACTGGACTAAAACTCTAAAACGAGCAACTCTGGTTGAAAAAAGAAACAAAAGAATAAAAAAAAAATCGTTCTAAGATCCTTTGGGAATACAAACAGTGAATCAGCAATTTGTAAGCGATAGCGAGATTTTTGTGTCTTTGAAGTGCAAAATCTTCCGCTACGCGTCTCATAAAAAATGGCGAAAAAAATACATTTTGATACGAATCGTTCAAAATACTCCTTTATATTTTATTCTTTTACTGCCGATTTTAACAGTAGTTTTTCCTTCCAAGACCTAAATCGAATTTTTTTCCCCGGAAAAAAGCAATGCTAAAAGTATATGTGTTTTTTGATTCACTCTAGATTTAATCTCACTGATAAAAAGTTCGAAAACAAACCATAAGACACATTTTAAAAATGCTTTAAAATGTAAACGACATTTTGCATAAATGAACTTCTTTTAAAGCATTTTATTTAAACAATAACTAAATACAAAAGCCATAATAAAAATGATAAAAATGAAAGGTACCGTATTTTGGATTTTTTTAAAATGTTAAAAGAAATACATGTTTTATTCAGAAGTAATAGATAAATTTCGATGTAACGATTGACTCAACTTAATTTCGTAACTATGCATTTGATCGCATAATGTATTTTTAATCAAAATAGATAACTATACAAAGTTGGAAAGTTAAGAGCTGTAAGCTTTTAAAATCGTTTTAATAAGTTAGCACAAATAAACCATAAAGAATGTCCACTTTTTCTTTTTAAATATTGATTTCCTTGATTACCAACAACAATTGTGCATATTTAGTTACATAATTTTAAACTGAGATTCAATAGCACTTGAATCGCTTTATATAATGAATGCTAACAATTAATCTTTAAAGGGTACATAAATATCCTATAAGAACAGGAGCATAAATCAGATAAATTTAGAGAATTGTTTCAATAATTTTAAGATTGAATTGTTTATATAAGACCACCACTTTTCGATGGAATTTCTGGTAATGAAACTAAATATAGTTTTTGTTAATTTCATTTGCGTATAATTTAAGAATAAAATACAAGTTTGTAGTATAGTTAACTAATGTTACGTCTGTGTGTTTATTTTTTAGAAGAAGGAGATTTCAAGTAAGGATTTAGAGAAAAAGAATTTCATATGCATGATGTTTTTTCCAAAAAGAAGAAAATTATACTCATTAATTATTTTATCTCATTTATCATTCTTTAGGATTATATAATCATTTATAAACCAGAAAGACATTTCTGTAGTATTTTCAATCCAACATCATTCAGTACCCTGTTATAACAATTATATATATATATATATTAATAAAGCCACTAAAAGACACAATAAATGTTTATTTTACGATTTCAATTATAATTAGAATGCATTTAAAATTGAACAATATACTTAGAAAATCAGATACAAAACCAACTGAAAACGTTATACTGGATATTAAAGATTTCAAAATCCCTAAAAATGCTAAAATAACGTTTTGAAAACAGCAGTAAACTCACTTTTAACTATCTCAAATTCTTAATAAAACTGCGAAGGTAACTCAGTATGTTTTTTTTTTTTTTGTATTTTTGAAATGAAACGGTAATTGAAGATAGATATATGTTCCGAAATCTTCTTTTTGTTCGAAAACATAAAAAGCATTTTTATGCAAGTACGAACACATTCGTGTGATTTCATAATTTCTTCATGAAGATTCTAAGACTTTTAATTCCAAATTCAAATTCAAATATGTTTCCATAATTTTATTTCGAAATCAGATGAATAATCTTTGCATATTTTATTTATTCCTGAACATTTATTAACCCTATTTAATATTATTTTATACATTAATTTTAATACAATTCTATATATGAATAATTCCAAGTCAACAGTAAAATTTTGAATACAACATTTTCATTTAAATTTCGATCAGATGTCATGATACATTGCTCCCCCCACTATGGCACCTCTTTTCTATGAATGCAGGAGGGGGGGGTCGGATTCAGATCACAAAGGAGAGATTCTCCCAATGTCTCCACAGTGTGTAACATTATCCATTCAAGTGGGCTTGTCAGCTGAAAATTTGCATATAAGCAAGTAATCGCATGCTTACTCCTGCACGGGGTTGTTGTCACTTACATATGACTCCCTCGTTGTTAACATATTCAGGGGAGCTGTCGGGGGAAAAGCGGATCCATTACCAAGTGAGTGCTACTGAGCTGATCACATTCTGGTCTCCGCAGTATGGACTTCCGTGGAACAATTTTGTTGGTATCATTTTGACGCTGGACGCTAAATGAGGTTCCACATATATTGGATATATGCATTTGTGATTAATGGGAGGCCAATGAGGGTTTGCGTATTGTGATTAGAAGCTTGCGTTTGTGTAATGGTATTCAGTGTAAACGATTTCAACGTCTAAGGTTATAACTCTTAACAATCATGCAGTTACATCATTAATGCGTTATTTTCTTTCAGATAACACGTATTTACAAGAAAGTCGGATTCAGCTTAAATCATATTAACGGAATTTATTCTATTAATTCAAATTAATAAAATTTTATAAAATACAATACTGTAGTAGCCATTTTAGAGCATTATACTGACTGTGATATATATAAATATATATATTTTTTTGCTACTTACTGTAATATATCAATTTTTTAATAGTTTAAGCATTGTTTTGTTTAATTCGAAGATTTAAGAACATGGCTGATAGGTTATCCATATTTATTTTCTTGAAATAATATTACTGTATGTTAATAAATTATAGAGACTTCTCAGTTATTTTTTTTATTTTAAATGTAGCATGAATTAAATATTACTTATTTTTTATATTACTTAAAAATTTACTATACTAATATTGACTATAAATTATATGAATGGTATATATATTAGTGCATAACTTTATCCTCTATTAATTCTCAGGATGAAAAGAAGCATTTATAAATTTCGATATAAGATCAAATAAATTAACTAATAGATTTTATTTTCAGAATATAAATGATCTTTTCCTTTGGTCTCTTCTAAAAATTAAATAGATTTTAGTAGAATTTGTTTCATCCTTTGCTGTACTTTTAACTTCTATAGGGATAAATCTTTTATCAGGAAAAAGAAGATGACCTAATTTGTTTGTTTAATTATAATTTATTTATTTTATATTGATATAAATTCAAAGGAAGAAAAAAGTAGGGGAAAAACAATATAGTTGCATTAAAGAATATAATGTCCACATTCATGGTTGCTGAATGTTAAATGAACTATAAAAAAAGAATATTTTCAGTCATTCTGGACGTACCACTTCTTCCCATTTCTCATTAATGTAACGGATTCATCTTACACAAATTTTCTAGTGATATTTTAGAGCATTTTTTTTAATTCCCTTATTTAGGATTGAGACCGATACCGTCCAATCTAATGCTGTTTCATATTTTTCCTTACACACTTAATACTGTTATCATTGCTTCCAAATCATAACACTTTTACTTTTCTCGTTAAGAAACTTTGTAGCGAATAATTTACTACCAAATTTGTGTTCTTTTTATAAATGATAATAATTATAATTATAAAAATCGAAATGTCCACGAATGTAGCCAAGAGCGTTAAGAGGTTAAATGATGATTGAATAAAGAAACAAAAGTAAAATTTATGAGGATAAGTAATGATTATACTTATAAGCTAAACTAATATTGATTAACAAACAAGTATTGTATTTAACCCTTGCTAGAAAAATATCTAAATAATTTTCATTATTTAAGGAATTCAAGCTCTTTGTAGATTATATTTGTTTTTGTAGACTAATGGGACCTCTTTCATATAAATTAATGAAAACAATTTTAAAGAAAAACAGAACATTTGTAATTTTCCTTATCATACAAATGATTTGTAAATAGATTAAAAGACAATGTAACAATATCATTTATTATAAACATAATTGTAGAAAATTTATAAACTAATTATAATACAATATTGTTATAGTTAAAAAATTAGAATAACACCAGAATACTATAATATTGCACTTTTAAACTACAATTAAATTGTAATTTAGAAACAACGTAGGAAGCACAATAAATAGAAAAAAAGAACATTCATTATAGGAAAAGGACATTTAGAAAAAGAAGCACTTACATTGGAAAATATTTTAAATTCAACAAATGAAATCCCACGCTTACAACAAATATCAGAAATTTAGTAACTTAAATGAATATTTTTACTTTAAAACTTCTAATTTTGATTTATGTGATGTGTTTCGCTTACATCTGCAGAATATATTTCTGTATACACTAACTAAAATTTATCTTTCTGAAATCTTCTGTCTTTATCTTTTCCACAGTATAAAATATAACACTATCATTATATTTCTTTTATATATAATCGCTTACTTTATCTACTTTAAACATATTTTTATCATCAAAACATGAAATAGTTGAGTGAAATAATGAGTTTCTGTTTCATTGGTTACAGTAATTTCAAGTAAACTCGTTTACATGTCACAAAAAATAAAGGAGGTTTCGTATGAATTGGATAAGACTTTTTTCTTGTTTAGCAGTTTTTAGCCTCATTGTTTCTGTTTATAGTTAAGCATATTTATTTTTATATTTATATTTGTTTTTATTATATTTATTTATTAATCTAAAGTATTTTACCTACATTACATTACCTTTTCAAACATTCAATAATCAATTCCATTTTTTTTATAATTGAAATCCTTACAGAACTTCATACGTATCTGTAAGAATTTCAGTTTATTGTTCATATTAAATAATTGACATGTTTTAATCTATCTTAATAAATATAATTTTAAATAAAATATGATAAAAATATCTTAGTAATAAAGACGTAAATAATTAATATTTCATCAAAAAATTGTATATATTCATATCTAATTACTTAAACATTTATATTTACTAACTTATCCTGAGGACTCAAATTCGTTGTTTTTCCATTATATTTTTCCTCAAAATATTTTGCAGAAACTTATATATAAACATCGTCTTAGGATTAAAAGCCATTTTGATTTAATTAATTAATTATTAGTAGCTGATTACTCAGGTGTATAGATAAGTATATATATATATGTGTTTATAATAAAAGCAAATTTCTTGTAATTTTTTTAATTATTATTTTATTATAGTGCTATATAGTATTTGTGTATTTAATCCGATTAATTCTTTTAAAAGATGTCTAGGTTTGAACAAAACCCTTCTGGAAATTAGACACTAAGAATTATGTCATTAATCATTAAACATATTTACTACTTTCGGATTGAAAGGAATTACAGAAGAGAGCTTGAACTTGGTGGGAATAGCTTATCAATGAAAGAAAGAATAAAAACTCATGTTGCAACTTCAACCAAACTCTAATATATATATATATATATATATATACATACAGAGAGACTCAAATATCATCCACGTCAGAGAATTTAAAACTTTTTAGCATTGGCTTTGACACGTGGGAGCCACTTAATTAATATATTTTTTTGTATAGCTAGTATCTCTTCTCGCGATTGCTTGGTACAACAAAAAAATCCCTTCTAAGATGCGATCCATTTTAATTCTAATCAATTTGTATAAATTTTAGAAAAAGAATGTGGGCTTGTTTGAAGAAATGGTATCGATAAATCTGAAAAAAAAAAAAAAAAAACCGTAATAAAAAATTTGATTTTCAAAATACTTATGTTTAATAAAACATTCCTCATTTAATTATATTTTGTTTGTACGTATCACAAGAATCTGTAATAAATTTCTTGATTTTCCTTAATATTACCAAAACACTTTAAACTTATTGATTGTGATTAGAAACTTATAACATGTTGAGAAATATATAATTCCAATCAACAGTTTCTAGGTTACTCAAAAATTCTCAAAATGAAAATGAAAAGCATCCATAATCTTAAAATCATTTCAAAACCCAGTATGAACACAATTTTCGTCCGAAAAACATGATTCAGAACTATAATTAGCCCATGTTCAGCGATAAGTCGTATCAGTTCAAGAGTAGATTAACTGAGGTTTAGTACGTATCGAGGTCTGACTGATTAGACGGGGCCTTCTGAAAGCTCAACAATGGACTAAATCCTACAAACTAGCGATTAATTACAACCATTGTTAAATCTGGGCTTCTCTATTTGATTGTGCCAGAGCCAAGGTAAATAGTGGAAAGGGAAACGTTTCAATAGATGGTCGCCATGTTGTTCCGATAGTTAGAAATAAACATGGCTACTAGACTTCGCATTCAACTCACACTTGCCTTAATTAGCATAATATAATGTGTTCCATTGTAAGCTAACTACCAATATCAATAGGACTGATAAATTATTTGTAATAAATTAGTGCTAAAACCGTTACACTATGGATACTGAATTAATTGGTTTTGATCCAAACACAACAATCAAGTTGATATCAAAGCATTTCAAGACTTATACATATTAAGTAATCCCTTGTTGAATTATAATATTTATTTTTTTAAGAAATAATAAAATTATGTATTTTTATGAATCATTGCCATTTTCCTTTTTATATATTATTTTATGCAATAAAAGAAATACAATTAAATAAAATGGTTACTAGAATATTGATCAAAGATAATATTTTCGGGCTAAAATTATTCTGTATTTTCCAAAACATTCTGGCTCTACGTAGATAGCCTTCTAATATATTCGTCTCGTTTCATTGCTTTATTGTTTAATACAAAGAAACTGATTAGAAACAAACTAATAAAAGTTTGAACAATCCTCCCACAACATTTTCAAAAAATAGATTCTTGATCAAGATATTTTAAAAGATAACAGGGAAATAACCTTTCAATGATTACTGAAAAGCGATCTTTCAGGATAAAAATTTTAATTTGACTTGCCAATGTTAAACCGAGAACCTAAAATATCATACTAATATTAATATTCAGGAATATAATGCTCTTTCCAATTATGTAAGCCTTACCATCAAGAAAAAAGTAAATATAAAGAACAACCTAATGAAATCTCAAAAAGCAAAATTTTCATTTAAATGGCAGAACACGAAAATAATTTTAACAGTAGTTGTTAAAATTATTTTCGTGGTGTTGTTAAAATTTATTTCGTGTAAATAGTTAACCTATTTAGAGTTGTATTAAATGTGAACTCAAGAAGACTAGATATTTTGATATATTTATATGAAACACACCTTTAACACACCTTCCTGATACACACCTTTTTACAAAAAACATAGTAGGAATTTCTTTCACCAGCTAAAAAATATGAAACTAATCAGAGATATTTAGTTAGTTTCCAAGTTTTTAACATTTTTTAAACCTACGTGAGAAACGTGGTATTCAAAGATAACATTATCACGGATAATGACCATTTAGACTAAATTCAAGATGTTTAATCCGTTTTGTTAATCACTAATATTTTTACCCATTTTAAAATATTTCCAATTTTAAGGACTATATCCCTTTCTTGGATACAAATAATAACTGGTCTAATAAAGCATTGCATTTAACACACAATGTTAAATAAATTCATCAACAAGTATTTCAAAAATACCCAAATAGAATTAATTATATTTCTTCCTATGCAACTTTCCCGTTAATATATGTTGTTTTAGAAAAAAAATTCATTATAAATCTGCAGGAATTTTATAGGACTAATGTACACATATAGAAATTATTTGATATTACGAATGCACGTTTTCAACATTTTACTACATTTCTTTTCCTCTTTATTTAAAGATCCTTCACCAATAACTGTCGAATATCTTAAGACAAACAATTATATAACATAAAATATGGTATCTATTATCTGTGGAGTTATAGCTAAATATTACTTTCACTTTTAAATGAAATACATATATTTGTATTGGATAATATTTTTCCAAAACTTCATAAACTCTGAAATTACTATGTGTCTTCAAATTATCTCTCATATCTAATCGAAGAGGGTAGAATGTTAGAATCCCATTTCGAATACATCATATCAAAATATGATGGATATGTACGTAAATGTGATTGTGAGTACGTGCGAATCAGATAAACGTTGCTCATCCAATGGGAGGTATTCTGCAATTGATCAACGTTTCTACCATTTAGCTAGCCCAAAATGACCGCAACTAGCCACTCTAGTTAATATGTTTAAACCTGTAAAGTTGCAATGACACAACAAGTCCAAATAATTTATGTTTATGTATTTAAGTAATGCAAGTACTTCACTATGTACTATCTATTACTTAAGCAGGCTTTATGTACAGATTGAAATAATATGATCACATAAATCTAAGAAAGGACAGCATTTAAACTCCAGTTATAATGCAATATTTTAATATTGTTCATTCATATTTCGCAAAATAACAATTTTATTTTTCTATTAAAGATGAAAGGATCAAATATTTTAAACAAGAACATTCATACTTGTTTCCTACGAATGATACTCGTTTGATCTTTTTCTTTGGCTTTCCTATTTGCAAAACTTAAATGTAATGAAACTAATTTGTCTAATTGCATTTAAAATCATTAAAATAAGACTGTGCTGACTCTTTATTACGAAGTAAAGTATTTAAAACTCTTAACTTAATCTTGTTTAAGAGCGAATGCTTATATTGCATGATTAATTACCCATCAAATATTTAAACCCTTTATTCACTTATTGATTCATATATCAATGAAATTCAAAGACATGCCTTGCGGTCAACGTATAATAAACATCTTCGATGTTGATATTTTCCACTTCAGAAGTCAGTAAGTCTAGAGACGTAGCTTATTAAACATACATTATGGTCTACATATTACGAAGGACTTATGATGTATAAAGTATTGCTATTAGTATTTTAATAAAATTTCCCTGAGTACACAAACACATCACTAAATCTCAGTCATTTGTTTCTCGTATATTCATTCTTAAGGTATACAAATATATATGAGATAAGGTTGTAAATATGTTAAATAAAGAAATTTTAAGCCTGATTAAAGTTTTTGGGAAAGAAAAAAAAAATGGAGAACATAAAATAATTTTTCTGCTTTTTTTTGGATTGTATTCCGATCTCACATATCTTTATTAAATGAACTTAAAACAATAGTAATATGCTCTTTAAAATTATTTAATATTATATTATGCTCTCAAGAAGGATATTTGAGCGTAGTTTTGTTTGAAAGATCATCATGCTTCTTTACATTTCTAAATTGGTATATCAAATACTTTAAAAAAATAACTATGTGAGATAAGAAAATTTTGAACTTGAGAACGATCTAACATATATTAAGTGCTTCATACATTTTTAGTTTCTAATTTATGAATTATTTTTTTATTATATTAGCAAATCATAATTTACAAATTCATATTCTTATATTAATTTTACTGAATTTTGTTATGTAAACAATCGTTTAAAACATTATATAAGTTACATGATATTTTATTGAGCTAAACTGATGTATATTGTTGGAATAAAATATTGTTAAGTGTTTTATTTAATGTAAACTGCAAACAATAAGAATTACAGTATGAGATCACCAAAAATATAAGTATCATCATTCAATATATAATTCAACATTGTATTTAATATTCTTGTGGAACTCTGAATATTACAAATTTTAAATTTTATAATTAGAGTTTATATTCTCTCTCGCTACAGAATTCTAATTTTCATAAACAACAAAACTAACTGACATATTATATTTCTCGATGTTAAATAAGGTTAGAAGGTATGAAATTTAATCGAAGGTTTTTTATTAAAAACCATATAAAAATGATTTTTTTTAAAATTTCAGTATTAATCTTACAAATTTAATGAATATTACAAAGTCATTCCATACATGATGTCTTTATTTATAATAATTTAATAAAAAAATCAATAGTATTTCAATTTCATCTCGTGAATTTTTTATCGAATGTTGTTACGAGCTCATGGCTTGTGAAAAATAAAATAATCACCTAACTCACAGCATATCTAAATTTAATAACTACCAAGTCTTGTATGAATGCTGAATTAAATATATTCTTGATTATCCAATTGTGTTTTTAAAATTATTATTTATTTATCTAATAAGGAAAAATATTTTTTCATAGAATTTTGGTATCTAGAATCTACTACGCTACATTTTCCATAAAAAATATCAACTTGAATATGTTTCATTTTCTCAGTATCCTTAAAGCATTTAGTTTTATTATTAGATTTAAGTTTTTGTAGTTTAGAAGGAAACGTGTTGAGTAATTTTTTTTTTAAATTTTCGTTCCATTGCCCGTAGGAATAATCGGGGATTTAGCGCATAATTTATTTTTACGCCATTTACTTTTAAATTAAACAAAGAAAAAAAAGCTTAATTATGAATCAGTTTATAATAATGTAATTAAATGTTTCATTAAATTTTATACATAATTAGAAAATGGCTCATATTAACCTTTTTTTATTCAAAATTCTATGCATGTCTGAATAATAAAAGAAAAGAAAGGTCTTCAGAAAATTTTGATGCTTATTTTCTTCCAAATGTTAAAATGAGAAATGAATAAATAAATTTCATTTAAATGCTGCTCATTTACTTTACATATTATTAAATGACTATTTACGATACTGAATTTCTAATACATATCGTTATAACAAACGTATTTGGAATCAGTAGGTTATTTCTTTAAGACTTCAAACTCCTTTAAATATCATACCGTTGTTATATGCAAATAGCATTTAATTACCACTTTCTATGAGAAATAAAAAAAATACTTATTACAAAAAAATAATACTTTAAAAGTGTTCATATTTATAATTCTAATTTGTGTCACAGTAATTAAATATGTTATTTTTTCTTAATTGAATACTCATTAATTAACAAATTTATATTTATTTTTATGAACATGTTTGAATAAAATAAATTTGTAATTCTTTACTCAAAATAAATGGGAAGCTAAATATTTAACATATTAAAAATAATAAATTACCCCGATATGTCAAATACAGTGACGTTTTTCTAAATATCAATAATTTTTAAATTTTACTACACACAATGATATTCCTTCATATTCATGTAGCAATTTTTAAATTTTATTATTTTAGTTATTTCTGAATCTGTATCATTGGTTCTGAAGCCAGAAAACGGGTCCATTCGTGTCCCTAACATTGCTCGATGGATTAATTCTTTTCCGAAGCGTTCCATTATTTTCCTTTTCCGTAACAATGTTCACGGGAATTGTTCCAGCTTCTCTCTTCCGTAATACAACCTTATTTATTGTCCCACCGTAATAAAGTGAGATCGAGCTGAAAGAACTGTAGAAGCTATTAGACCTACACGACGATTCCATTTATAACGAAACTGAATCACAGATGAAAGATAGTTTTTTTTCTTTTGAAAAATGATACATTCTGTACCAAAAATAACAGATGGTAATGATTTGTAAGGATCTACAAAGTATGTGTGTTATGATTTACATCTATGGAAAAAGTTGAGATGTAATGTACTAATCTTAAGGGGTAAAAGGGGATAATACGCCAATTATTTAAATTAAAATTTGACCCAGTGGAGTCACCATTCATATAAAATTACTTTTAATAAATATATATTTAAATTTTATTATATTTTTCATTATAAATTAAATGAATTTATATATTCATTTATTACTTAATATATGTTTCATTATTTTAAGGAAATGTTACGAATCATACAGTAACTAAACATAACAGAATATTTCTTATATATGTAAGAAATAAATATTTTCTTCTTAAAACTGTGTTGCTTTCAACGCATGAGAAACAAAAAAAAATATTTTAATCTTCCTAACATAAACGTTCAATTTGTGTCTTTAGAATGAAGCCAGTACTTCATACTCAATGTTAATATAAGTACTATTCTTACCAACATTATGGACGAAGCGTTTATCAAAAAGCATTTTTTCAATCAATATTGACTTGTTAGGTTGATTAATGTTAAAATAAGACATTTCTCATTTATTTTTTATAATACTTTTACATTAGATTTACAATAAAAAATATAGCTATTCCATTTAAGAGGAAATTAAATGACAAAAGAACTAAATAAATAATATTTTCTTATTATTTTAAAGTGTTAGAAACTTATGAAGAAATACAATTTGTATTCAAAAGTATGTTATACTTGGCTGTAATCTGAATTTCATTTAATAACTACTATTATAATTTTTCTTTTCCTTTTTTAAAAAAAATTCTTAAAATTCATGTTGTCAAAGGATATATTATTTTTCATAAAAAAGAGCATCTACCGATATTTGAAAATATACAAATACTGTGCTCATTGATACACATTGTAATAATAAGAAATGAATAAAGATAATACTATTTATTATGTTTGTGGTTTCAAAGACTATTATTAAAATATCTGAAAAATAAACAGTTTAAATAAAACTTAAGTTTAATAACTGTATGAATATCTAATATTTTAAAAGAGTACTCACCAGACGAGGATTCTACTTTATCTGAAGCAGTATTGAGAACTATAATCCCAAGTAAGATACAAAACGCTTTACAGGTGCGTTGTCCATCTAGCATACATAAGAAACAGTTAGAATAATTGAATCTATTATTCTTCATCATGAAACGTTTTACCTGAATGACAAGCACAAAATGTATACAGTTTTATATTGCACTACCTCCAAAATATTTGTTCAGCTTATTATTTATTATCCTACAAATTATTATTACTTAGAAATATTTTCGTGATTGAGGTAAAGCTTGAATATTATCCTATACAAAGAAAACTTTATGAGCAGTTTTTTTTATCCACTTAAGTTTGAAGCATAAAATATTTTTCCATCATGAGAGACTTTAATTTCTCTTCAACAAGTATTTAAATATATTTATAATAGATAGTGAGTTATAGTGACGTACAGTGCAATGTTTTTATAACCTGTTCAAATTTAGGTCATACAATTGAAGAGGAAAAATTTTTCATTCATTGTTCTGGAAATATTTCCTTTCGTGCAACGATTCACTTATTCTTTTTCCATTTCACGCATTGTTCGATGACCATGATAACAGTCCTGATAATAATGATCGCCAAAATATAACACGCATATCTCACAGGAAAAAAATCAAACGAACTGAAAGAAACTACGAACGAGTGCAAAGAATGTTCTCCAATAGAGGTCCTTCTTTGTGACAAGTCCCGAAGAAGAGCAAGAGCAAAGAGAAGTTTTCTCCAAACTTCAAAACAAGGAGCACAGAGATGGGATGAGGCAGGAAAGAGCAATGTCTCTCAGCGACTGGATGGCTGGGGCGACGGCAGCGCCTCTGTAAAGGGCCCCAGGATCGGGCACTGCGCCCTGCTCTCCGACCGTCACGTGGTACTAGAGACTCCTGGAGGTCATGTGATGGGATGCTGTTGCAGTTCTTGTTCGGTCCGATTTTCAATTGGCCAGAGATCAGAGTCCGATCTCAGCATGGGACTACTTATCCCATGAGACCTAAACATTTATACGAGACTCAAAAAGGATAGAGAAATATTACTTAAAATGGAGCAATTTCTTAAATACTAGTTCCTGAAGAAGTTAATAAAAGTCCGTAGGATGCTTTCAAATAAAAATTAAGAATGAAAGGCTCTTAGGTCATTTCATTAAAATTTTTATTGATTTTAACATTTGATTAACATAGTGACAAATTACGTTTAATTAGATTTTAATACATTAATATGATTAGCTAAAATATAAATTAAATTAAGAAAATAGTAATTTTAATGATTCTCCTCATTAAAGAAAAATATCAGTTATACGTTTTCTCAAATATCCGAATAAAACTTAAATCCAAGAGAAGTATTAGTAACAATTAATTCGAAAGTTAAATGAATTATAAGAAGTATAAATATTGAAACGCATATAGATAAGTTGACTAAAGTCATAGTTCACCATTGTATTAAAATATTACAAATATTTAACTTTGGAGAAAGAAAACCTATTGGGAAAATCAGATATTTTCTTTAAAAATAAATGTTTGAAATATTGTTTGGTGAAATTGAGTTTACTGGGACATTAGGCAACATTAATTTGCCTTTCTTAAGCCTAGATTTCTTTTTTGATCTTCTCTATTTTCAGATTAAATGAACAATTTTGTAAACAAAATTTATTCCATGGAAAAACATTCTCATCCATGTTCTTCCAAAATAAATCCTGGGAAATGACTCTGAATTTTTTTTATATAGTGAACTTTTATTAAATTAATTACTTTCTGAAGATAGACATTGAAAGCTTCACACTTACCGTGCAAACGTTTCTTGTAAATTCTCCAGTGCACAATTTTATAAAAGTATAGATACGTTTCTTTTAATTTATTATTTCATTGTAACATAATTTAAATGAAATATCTATGTGAAAATAAAGCAATTCAATAGTAGGAGCATAATACGACACTAAATAATCATTCAAATTTTCATATGTTAATATCAGGAACCGAAAAATAAAATCATAAATATTGAAACACTGTTTTTTTCCCAGTTTGAAAAATAAACTTTACGATTTTTAGATTTGTACCATTTGTTGTTCATTGATTATTTCTAATGTAACAAATATTTTTTTATCTAACATTACACATACTTCTAAGCACTTAAGAAATATAAGAAAAGGAAAAGAGAAAAGGAAAGTAAAACTCAATGTTCAGACTTCTGTTTTAAAATTTCTGTTTTTAGCATTTTTTAAATACTTAACTTTATTACATTTCAGAAAATATCTAGATTATTAATACTGTAATATCAAAATGCAAGAAATTGAGTGTATGTGTCTTTTATATAATCTATAAGAATAATTTTTTTTAAGTTTTAGTTTCTATTTTCCTGAACAGCAAAAATAATTTACTAAAATATTCAGAAAAATATTGTGTTATTCTGAAGTAATGGAGATGTCAAAAATTAGAGGACTTATTTGTTTAACAGGATTAAGTTAAGCTGACGTTAAAAATCATATTAACTTTGTTGAAGAAACTAGAAAATATATTAAAAATTCGTCTCTTTTGAAAAATATTCAAGTATATTTTCTAATTATGTTTTTTTTTAAAAAAAAAAGTCAATCTATATATTTATTTAATTCCTTCAAGTTTAAATAAGCATTTATTTCAGGGGAAAACACGTCCAAAATGTAACATAATTAGATTCAGTTTTGAATATTTTCAAACTATTAAATATTTAATCAAAATTAAGAAATTGTATTGTATAAGTAAGAAAGCTAAAAATAATATTTTCTTAAATTTAGCAATCCTCTTACATGCTAAGGTTATATTTTAAAACTATATTTGTAAGAAATATTAAGTTATCATTATGTGAAGTATCTCATGATTGTATATAATATTTTAACACTTATCTGTATAAATCAATAACAATTCATACAGTAATTTTAATTCAAACAAATACTCATATGCTAATAAAAGTAATATTTTAAGTCATTTTTCAAAAAAATCATTTTACTTATTCATCTTATAAACATGCACATTTAAAATTAAGGCAACGAATGTTGTTTTTAATTTCCAAAAATATGTTAATTCTTATACATAAGTTTCATTCAAAGTTCAATTCGGAGATTTCATTCGGTATCTTAATGGTTCAGTGTTCTTAATACTTTTCAAATAGTGTTAAACCTGGAACAATTTAAACTACGAAATTTTGATCCAATTTAAAACATTTTATGTAGCAAATTTATATTGTAACTTATTTTCAATTAAATACAATTTATAGAATTCAATAATTTAACGAATACATTAATTTATATTCCTGATTTGCATGATTAATATACATTTATATTTATGTAGCTTGGAAATAGTGATAATATGTAATTTTAAATAAATAAATAAATATTCTTGTTTGATTTTAAGGTATTTAAGCTTCGATTAATAGTTGTCACATTTTGCTATTCCTGACAATTTTACAAAGACGGTGGCGTATTTATTTCCATTGATTATATATATCCTCTGGTCCACAAAAAAAAAAAAAACATTTAAAAATAGCTACCGTTCCATATTTTATTCAAATGGGTGTTCATTTGGAGAGACGTGAAAAAGCTTATAATAATTGTTCTAACAGAGATACCGTTTTCATCAATTGTGGTTCGAAACTAATTGGTTCTTCACCAACTGAATTCCCATAATTTAACAGAGACGTTAATTAATACTATTAAGGTAACATCGGTATACTATATCTTTCCTCGTGTTCAAAATCTGAAGATCTTCAAATGCTAGTTCAATTTCCTTTTATTAACTTCTTGGCATATTTCTATCCACCAAAGAATTTGAAATATGCAATTTTAGTTATATATATATATATATATTATTGTGTGTGTGTGTGTATGTGTGTTTCTTTTAGTAAATTTTAGAGAACAGCGCATATGTAGCAAATTTTAGAGAATTCTTTAAAACGAGCATTAAATTGGAAAAATTTGATATTCACGCGATTTGTAGTAAAAATATACTACAAATTTCTTTGGCATCGAACACTGCATACGTGTTCAGGTAAATTTATAGAAAAGGCTCTCTTTTGTACACCAATAAAATCCAGGGGTTGTTATAATTTATTCCCAATTATATTTATGCTTCTTAACCGAGGAATGTTAATTGCAAAAAAAATGTGCATTTGAAACATGTTAAAAGCATTATTATGTTTCGATGAAGTAAGAAATTATTTAAACAATGTTTTGCTTAAACAGTTTGCTAAGTTTTTCCTATAAGAAATCCCTCTGGACTTATGAATAATTTGAGGTTTGAATATCATACATTTTCTAAACACAATACCCACATAATGTTTTGTTTATTTCTTTGATTATTTTATATAGTCAAATAAAACAATCGAGATACTCGTTAATGGTTTGACACACCAGATGCTATTAGAGAAAAAATCCATAGGTCAAATAAGAGAGTACGATATCTTTCTTTAATATACCAAAGTATCTTAATACTTTGAGAATTTTAAATGAGCATGTATTTTTCAAATAAACAAGTCAACCACATATTAAACAGACTATTGGCTACATTCTGTCGCAAAAGATTTTATAAGTGAAGTATGAATATTAGTTCTGCTTAGAAATGGAAATTTTACTTCAGAAATAAAATTTATCAATGGAAATTGTAAAATAAAAATACACAACATGGTTCGCTATTAGCATCTGATTAAAGTGTTACCTTGAATTATTATCTGCCTTTAAATATCAAAGAGCTTAATATTACCTTTCTCGTATGACTTCAATGGGTTGTGACAAGTATATGTCAAAATTGCATAAGAGAAAACGCTTATTGATTGAAATTCAATGAGCCTAATTTAACGAGCCTAATAAATAATTTAACATTTTTACGTTTTTTTATAATTTAAGAAAAACAATAATTTATATTATATTTCTTTGAAAAAAAATATTGTTTTTATTTTGTCAGAAAACAAACGTACGATGATCATACAATAAATCTTTCGATAAAGATACAAAACAATTCTTTTAGGCAGATTTTTGTTTTCATTTTTCAACATAATCTCCTCTATAAACTTTTCCAAATGTTCTTCAAATTTTTTAAGCCATCTGAAAAGTAAGATTCTGGAAGCCCCTCAAAATAGGTATTAAGTTGGACACTGACCACCTTCGTTCTGAGTGAACCATTTCTTTTAATACTGGAAATGAAAAAAAAAGTCAATGGGGGACAAATACGATAGATGTTGTATTAATTCGAACGTAAATTTTATGATTCTTGGCCATCGAAACTGCACAAATGTGCACCCGTGCACTGTCTTGATAGAAGACGGTCTTTTCTTTAATTAAATAAGGATTTTTTTTTAGATTTCTTCACTCAACCTGTACCATAATGACGCAAAATAATTCCCAGTTATTTTTTTCCCTTTTTCTAAATAGTCTTTGTACCAGGTATGTAAGTATGAAACCGGAATTTGCCCATAGGTGGCGCTAGATGTCGATGCAGTTACCGACACATTACGTCAGCGGTGTCTTGTTATTGTATTGATATCCGACAAAGATTTCCAACTCACAATAACACGAGTTTCATTCAGTAGCATTAGTTTATTAGAGATAAACATGTCGAGTTTTGTGCCAACAAATTACGATTTGCGGACAGCACTACTTTTCTGTTTTCATCTGAAGAAAACCGCAGCCGAATCGCATCGAATCCTTCTGGAGGCATTTGGTGAGCATGCTCTCGGTAAAACACAGTGTTTCGAGTGGTTCAAACGGTTCAAAAGTGGCGATTTTGACGTGAGGAACGAAGAACGTGGAAGACCACCGAAACAGTTTGAAGACGCCTTGTTGGACGAAGACGACGCTCTAACACAACAACAACTGGCGGATCAGTTAAAGGTGACCCGAGAAGCCATCTCCCTTCGGTTCGGATCATATCATTACAATAAACGTGTTTTTTCTGTACACAAATTCCGATTTCATACTTACACACCTAGTATACGATTCTGCGTGCATTTCAAGGAACCGTAGCCCTCAAACTTGGCCGATTTCACCCTGTTTGCTTTCTTCGGTGATCGTTCATCTTCAAAATCCTGTTGTTTTCATCACTCCTTTATTTTATTTTAAATTTTCTTTATTTTATCTTTTATTTTAAACAGAGAGCAAGGGCTACAACCTTTATGCCAAGATTCTTTTCACGCCAAATTTTTCGAGCAAAATTCAAAACATTGTGCCTTGTGATAAGCCTGTGGGGTTAACTTCCTGTGCACTGTTCGCGCACTGTGATTCTTTGATTACTTAAAAACATATTTTGGAATTTGTCAATCATTGAAGGAATAGTCATTTCCACTATTCGTTTCGAGCGTCATTAATCTTTTGTGAACGTACGGTCCCGTTTAAACTCATTTACTTAATTGTAAACAATTGCAAACACAAAAATGGACGCACCATGAAATTCATTAAAATCTTTGATCTCTTTCGGTATCAAGACTTTTTAAAATAAGTTTGAAATTCACTTTTTTTATTTTTCTAAAAAAAAAAACCATTAGTTTCTTGCTCCACTCAACAATACAAATGGAACCATGTGATAAAAATAACTGATAATTAAACAGTGGTATAGTGAGTCATGATGCTTAACTAAAAACAAATCATTTTTGATGCTAAGGGCGACATCTTTAGGAATTTATAAGGAATTATTGAACATCCCTCGTAAATAAGTTAGATCCAACTTTATTAAAATGTATCATTTGAAAACAAATATTTTCAAAATCAGAATAATTCATTATTTTCTTTGTTTAAACAAAATTACATTTAGTTTGTGAAATTAATTATTCCACTCAGTTTCAAATAAAAACATTACGAAGTGAGATACCTTAAATACGCGTACAAAATAATTAATACTTAAATTACAAAAAAAAATGAATAGTAAAAACATAATTATTAAAATCATTTCTTTATTTCTGTAGTACAATTTTTTTTAAATATATAATTTTCTTTTTTCATAAAAATATCATTCTTAGTGTTCTCGCCTCTTGAATGCAATGTCCTAAACAAATTTTAAGTGGCTCGAATTGAAAATATTTAGAGTAACATTATCATATTTTACATAATGGGCTTCTGTTTAGCTTAAAATAATATTACATTTGTAATTAAGTAAAAATATCATATTCAATGAGTGTAGAACTCATTTTATTTAAATTTCACAACTAATCGTTTCTAGAATTGAAGAAAGTTTAATTATTTTTTGCTATTCCTTCCCCTCTTATATCACTTTACGTTATTTTAATTTAATCGAGAAAGCGAACGAAAATGTTTCAAAATAAGAACGAGTTTGAAGGTGCAATATCGGCACGGAACTATTAGTTGAAATTCTTATTCTTATAAGAAAAACATTTTAACAATTCTACGAAAAGTCCTTTTAATATCAGTCATTATTATAAAGGAGATAATTTTTTTTTTTCACTTTTTCTGAATATTTCATATTCAAAATTTTAAAGGAAAATGAATAAATGAAATGAATATACTATATTAAAGTTAATTGAAATAAATATAGTTGTTTTTAATTTAAACTTTTTTTATATGCAAGAGTGCAATCAACTGAACTTGATAATAAATATTAAATTGTAATATGCATTTGTGTTCTTTCCTCTCCTATCTTTAAGTACTGAATAAAATAAACTTTAAAGACAATTTTAGATTTTATCCTGATTTTTTAGCTTAGCTATTCAGAACAAAGTTAATTAGAAACTTCTATATAATGAATGAAAAAAATGTGTATTTTCTTCGATAAAGTGTTTGTTTTCTTTAAGCAGAAAAAAATTTATCGTCAGATGTTCTCTTTATGCCCTAGAAATAAAAAAATGAGAGTTTTAATATGTCAAATGTGAAAATAATCAGTGAAATCTCCAATCTAATTGCAAGTAAATGTATTTGGAAACTGGAAATAAAAGACTTTTTGATGATTAACGCACTGATGTTTTAAAGAGAATTTTTTACGACGATCCTTATAAATGAGATTACGACAAATTGAATTTTACTTTTCTGTATTTATTCGTTTTCCTTCCCCTTTATGAATCATTAAAATGTTGTGTTTTCAGTAAGCTACAATCAAAAATTGAAATTACAAACTCTATATTTTGAAAAATTTGATTATTTCAAAAGGATTCTTTTTATTTTTCATTAACAAAATATTTCTACTTGAACGTAACTTGACTCTCAAAAAATAAATATTAGTTCTGTAATATAATGTCTCTAAATTAAATCCTTTTTTTTTTGTTTCCTTTCTAGGGCACGAGGCCTTAAAACTAATTTTGAGGTAAAAAAAAATATGCGTTAAAACATATTTCGAAAGCGATATTTCTTGGTGAAGATGATTTTGCAAAGGCATTGATTATAAATTAAAGTTTTAAGGGAAATAACTTCCCTTTTCAAAGACTGATTCATTCATTTATCGATTTTAAAATGAATTGAATAATTTTTAAGACATCGCATGTTTCTTTCTTTTTTTTTTTTTTTTTTGCATAAATTTGAATACATTCTGCTACTGTAAATATCCACAACTACCTTTTTAATTTTAAAACTTATTCTTCTTCAATCATCTAAAATTTGTTTTTATGTTTAATGAAAAACGTATAGCTTCAAATATTGTACTTTATCCTTTTCCCAATTTAAAATTTCGCATCCAAGCAATTGAAAATAAACCAGAACAATACATGAGATTTTGTTCAAGAATGCGATTTACTCTCTTTCTTTAAAAGACATAAACAAAATTTCTGTTTGATTACTATAATGAAAAATATTATTGGATGTCCTTCAAAACAATATTATCGAATGAGAATTCTGATTGTTAATTATATGCTGTAAGTAGTAAGTATATGCTCTGATGTTAAATAAGAACATAACTAAATTAATAATATAGCTATATTACCTAACAATAATTCAATACTTCATTGTATTTTTGTCTATTTGTTTATATTAATTTATTATTAAAATATTATTAATGACCAACATTAAATAAAAATTGCATAAGATAGTATATATATACTATATAACAAAACAAAAAAGGACCCTCCAAGAAGGAAATGTTCGATGGAGACAAAAATAAGTGAATAGTAACATTATGTACGTAATAAAAAATGATTAAGATTTT
>BMAW01050328.1:227745-273856 GCA_019974015.1 Nephila pilipes
TCGGTATGCTTCGTTCAGTTAATGAACATGAATCCTTCGGTGGCATTTTTCAGCGGGGGAAAGGTATCTAAATCACCAATGCAACGCAAAAAATTTGACCATCCGATTGAGAATCGCTTCTTATATACACCTGCTGAGTGCGCATTTCCGATGCTCGGTAGCTGCCACTATTCATTCAATGGACACCAAATTTTAACAACTTGCATGTTTGGTCCAAATGCCATTGCATAAAATTTCATTACAATTGGGCAGCTCCTTCTCAATGAATAGTTTTTTTTCTTACACTCTTTTTTTCTTAATTTTAATATAAATTTAACATGTTTCAAATGGCACATTAAACCTCTTCAAATATAGAGTATACCGAGAATCAGTGTTCTGTAGAATCTCAAATGATCTGTAAAAATCTGTATGCTCCACTGATGTCTAGTCCAAGGCACATGTGAGCGACATTCTAAGCGCACTCTTGTTGGCTGATGCGTACAGGAGGCCAAAAACGGTTCATACAGACCTATATCACGTAGCATTGGGGTAATAATAGACACTGAAACTGGTGTTCCAGTTTCAGTTTACAACTCCCATCAAAGCTATAAAGCCTTAACAGTCCTGTGGCCTCATTGAATTTATAAAAGAAAAGATCCTCTTTCGTCGTTGTGGATCTTGAACTATCTTCTTCAGGTCTGCTCGATATTTATCTAGTCTTCTGAAACTATTTCCATAAATTGCAGATGAAACTGAACGTTAATTTGAGTTTTTTAGCCTCCTATGTTAATGATCAGTTTACTTCCAATCTGCCAGCAATCCTGCAATTAAATCCGTCATCCAAGCGTTTGTGACTACACTTTTTACTTGACGCATTAAAAAATTTCCCAGCCTCTTGTGAGAAGTCGAATGTTGTTGAGGAGTGCGTTACACAAATTGCTGACAGTCCTTCGAACCCTAGTATCTCCTCTACAGTCGCAGTTCTGTAGACAACGCACGTTTAAGCTTATGCATTTGATTCTGAACTACGCATAATTCTTCGACAGTATAATTAGCACTTTTTGTTCAGTACATTTTGCATAAATGGAATATAATATACCAATTTTCTGAATTCTGAAGATGAGTGTTTATGCATAATACTATGTTTATATATATACATATTAGATATATATAAAATATTTTAAAATTTTTTAAATGTTTATTAATAAAATTAACAAGATGACTTGCATTAACCTAACTTGTAAGAATTTCCTGTAATTAATATTATTGCAAATTAACGATGTCAGGTTGTTTATTTAATTCTTTGACATCTTAAACCATGATAATGCTTATAAAGACACATATAACTACTAGAGGTATCATAAATTTAAGATAGATCTATTCGGCATAATATTAGCAATAACTTTACTAACTGTAATTTTCAATTTTCTGTCCTAAATCTTTCTTTTATAATTATTATTATTTGTTTGAGATTCGGTTTCAAACGCGGACGAAATATGTTTAGCCAGTGATTTTCGGTAATTGCATTATAATTCGAAACTAGTAGAACATCTCTTCTCTCTCTCTCTCTCCATCGTGCTCTCCCGTATATATGTCTCATATATGTCATATATGTACATAAGATAACACTCCATATATATGTATATACTGTATATATATAATAATATATAAATATTTATGTCATAATTGTGTTTATAATAATGACAAGTAAATGATTCCCTACTATTTCTCGGGTCCTTCTTAAGGAATACATTTAGATAGTTTATTTTTTTTATTACATTTAATATAATTTTCTCTAAAAGCAATATTATTTAAAGATTTATATTTATCACAAGAAATAAAAAAATCATTAGTATTATAATTCTTATAAATAATCAATACAGCAATTACTAAATTATCTATGCCTAACAATTTAAGTAAGTCCTTAAAATAATACTTATGTAAAGCAGCATTTGTTTTCGATATTTTTAATAATATCTAAACTAGGTTTAATGATAGTGGTTTTATTTTTTTTTTCCTAAAATTTTCCTGCTTTTGTAAAATAAGATTTATATACATTATTGTATGTATGATTGTACGAAAGTTAAATTATTCTTTATGAAATTTAGTTACAATAAAAATCACGGAATGTTTAATTTTATATATTTGTAAGGTTATTTTTTTATATTAAGTTGTAATTCAATTATTAATTTAAATGACACGAACATTACTTTCAAAACTGGTGTCATTTATTTCTAGATAATTAGTAATTATTTAATTATATTAATATAGTAATAATAAAAATAGTTTATTAATTACTTTAAATATTGTTAGCATAACAGATAATAAAGTTCTTTTGAAAATCAGTTATCCTATTTAAATGTAATTTTTTTTGAATCTCATTTTTAATCTTAAAATTAATGTCATTGATATGCTAATAAACGTACTTCCCGTACTCATTAAATTCTGCAATTGATAAACAATATTTAATAGAAAGATGATTAATAAAATTATTAACCTCATCAGCAATCATCCTCTTAATGAAATGGTTACTATTAGAGAACGCTTTTTCATTATGTCTATCAAAACTTTATCCATCAGTTGCCCAAATCTCAAGTAATGACATGTTCTAACTATTTATTAATATATTCTTTATAGTCTGTACAATTGCATTTAGTTTCCTTATTCATATCTGTAATATTAAATTTATTTATTTTTTGTTATATTTATAATTTTTTTTTATTGGAATAATTTTTTTGTGATTTTAAAAAATATCATTAAAAATCCTATTAAAATAAATATTCGTAAAAGATAAATTACAAAATTCTGTATCATTTTTTTTCTTCTTTTTACTATTTCCGATAACATATTTATGCATTCATTAGTAGTAATACCATTATTAATATGTAAATATTTCTTATCAAATGTATTATTTTAAGCCACAGGAGTTCTTTTAGAATGTTTATTTCTTCTTTGTTTACATATAGAGAATTTATTGCTTTAATATTATAATTATTTTCAAATTTTTTATCAATAAAGTCCCTAATCTATTTAAAATTTCTACTTTATTTAGCTCTTTTATTTCATATTTAAGGATTTTCTCTATTTTTATTATTGCTGTTAATTTTCCAAATTTTTTTCCCTATAATTATGTTTCATAATATGCAAAATTAATTCTATTAAAATACATTACATTTAATCTGTGAGTTTTAATAATATTGGAAAAATCATATAAAATTTTATCTGGGCTTATTTGAATTTTGTGGCATATTTTTGGAAATGTTTACTGTTTTTTGTATCCAATCTACATAAATAGATTGTAATGATTATATTATAAGAGATTTGAGTTTATCCCACATATTTAATCTGACATGTTTTTTTTATTTTAATAAATAAATTCAATTAAATGTTTTACAATAAACAAATTAAGTTTTATGATTCAGTTGTTGAATTACCATACTGCTGGAATTACATCTTTTGTTATTCTAATTTTATAAGTTAATTTAGCATTGTAATTATTATTAGTTTAAAACTGTAATTAATTTTATTAATTCTAGCATAATCATTTACATCTAAGTCAATTTATCTTTCACTCAAAATTTTATTAAAAGTACCTTAATTGTTAACATATATATTTTTCAAATAATAAGATTTTATTTTGCCAATAAGTTAAGTTTCACAAATATTGTAGAATAACTATAATGTGTATCTTAGTAATAACTTAATGAGAATTATCAAATTTCTCCCCTTCATTAGCATTTAAATATTCAAAGACATTTTAATCTAAACTCATCTCAAATCCTAAGATTATCTTGCAACAGCATAATATTACTATGACAAAAAGGTACATATTATAATTTTCGAAACTAAAATTAAAATAAATAATAACCTTACAAATTCAAACACCGAAAGGAAATAAATTATTTCACTTAAATCTGTACAATAAATAAACTTAAATATTCCTGTACTAAAACCCCGAAAAGTATTGGAAATAACTCTAATTTTAGTATGATTTGAAATATTACCCCAGTATAACCTAGAGATAACACTCATGTACTCTAAATGGTACTTTTTAACGATACCACTAGGATTTATAACTTTAAATATTGTTTTTATAATATTCTAAGCATATTTAAATATAAATTAAAGAGTCCAAATTTTGAGCTTTAGAATTCAATCAATAATTAATATGAAAAAATTAATATTTGTAGAGAAATTTTATTCCGAATTAAGGACTCCAATCATTTTTTAATCAGGGATCTTAGGCACTTTACTAAAATATTTCCAAACCTTATGCGATGGCTTATCATAAGTAAATTGATACTTAAATATAGTGGAGGTCTATGGACATCTTTAATTTATTGATTGACGTAAGCCTTATACTTTTTACCTTTCTACTTCATATGAACCAGATTTGTAAAATTTTAAATATTCTTGGAACTAGATATTTTAGTAAAAATAAACAAGATTTATAAATTAATGTGATATTTCGCACATTCAGTTTTAATATCAAGTTAATTTTTTTTGTAAAAGTCACAGAAAATTTTTTTAAAATTTATTTTAATCATTTTTACTGAAAGTGTCATCTTATATTTCTTGTAATGAATTGAAATAACTATCATGGCATGTATAGAAAAGATATTAAACGAAATTTTTTTATCTTCTCCAATAGATATCATTTAGAAACGTTTTGTAAAAACATATAATATTACAATTTTATTTTCATATCCAATTGTCAATGAAAAATAATTTCAAAGGGAGAGGATGGCTACACAAAATAAGAATTTCAGAAAGTTCGACAGATTCTCTCTCAACTTCTTAAAGCAATACGATAAAAATGGTTTCACTTATTTAGAGAAATTTGAAAGAGTGCTCAAAAAGATAAATTAAATGCATGCATAATTTTAGAAGTCTAGAACATTTTACTCTGTTTTGGATAATCCGGACGAATCCTTCTTTTCCCTTCATTTTTTTAAGTGTATTCATTTTCTTCCTTTTTAACAAGATTATTTTCTTTAATTTCTTCCACAAGTGTGAGGAATTCTATGATCAACCTAAATACAAAGCTAGTAAATACATAGCTTGATTGAAAATAATATTTCTATGTCTGTAGCACAGGACATATACGAAAACAAAGAAAAAATTGCCTTTTTTACCACTCACTAAGACATAAATTGTTTCAAAATTAAATGATCGAAAACAAGGTCTAGAAAAATAGAAAATAGCTAAATAAATTTTAAGTACTTTTAATTTAAAAAAATGTATAAAAACTATTATAAATATAAAAATTATATCTAAGATTTAGATACCTAATTCGAATTAAAAAGCTTACAAACAGCAATATGAATTTCAATATATTTAAAAATCATTTTCTTAAAAGAATACAGTTTTTAGAAGTTTTATCTCAATATTATGCAATGAATGTTTCTTCTTATTTTGTAATTTTAAATGCCATTTTCTTTTTCTGTGCCTGTCGAGCATATGATATTACCTTCCAGAAAAAATTGCTCTAATGGTTATGTTACATGAACCAGACTCTGAAATTTCTGTTTTGTGTTCCATTCCGTGCTATTACTTGTATCATCATTAATTATTTCCTTTCTTTGTTCTTGAGTAAAACATTAGTATTTATTCTATATATATAATACTTACCATTCTTTTCTGAAAGAAAATTAGAAAAAAAAAACTTTACATTACTCTAGACTTCTCTTTTAAAATAATCGATCAATTGCTATGTCTCATATCGCAATTCCTTTTTACAAGAAGTAAATGTTTTTATTGCAGAAAATTTCCAATTCATTCTCTAAGGAATGACTTTCAATTGAATTGGTAGTAAGAGATAAATCTCTTATGTGAGTCTTACAGCAATCATTATTTTTTTTAAATTTCTCTTACTGATGAACACTACAGAATTTTTAAAAGTGCTTTTCCAAGATCGATTCAAGAAACAGGTTAAATGGGAATTGTATAGCTTATTTCCGTTAAAAAGTTTTCTTTTCTCCCAGAAAAGTAGAAAACTTATTTCCTTCTTTTAATATATTTTTTTGCTTTACCTTGAGACAAGAATATATTTTTATTGATTACTAATGAAAATACTAAAAAGATTAAATAATTGTACAAGACACAGTTCCATGTGGGAAGAGGATATTAAAGTAATTATATCATATTATTTCTCTGCAATAGTAATTTTAAAAATACTAAAAATTAAGAACTTCCGAAGTTTTTGTTTTTTTTTAAATTTGTATAACATTATGCTTTTTCTAAATATGTAAGGATTTACAGATTAATAAAACATGTTCTTTCATTGATTTCAAACTATCTACCATACACTAAAATGATACATAACGAGTGAATACAATTAAAAGACGCTCAGTGTGCACATGAGTAAAAGAGGTCTCTCTCTCTCTCTCTCTCTCTCTCTCTATATATATATATATATATATATATATATATATATATATATATATATATAGTATTTTAAATACCGATTTTTCTTTTAAACTATAGTATAGGTTTTAAACATATTATTCCAAATAAATCTCTTATTCAATTGTCTTTTGAAATTGAAGCATAATTTTTGCTTTAATGTACCTTTTCAAATTATCTAAAGATTCGTATTGGCAAATGCATAATTTATGGTCAAGGTAAATCAATATGAAAAATGTAATTCATAAATCACTTTCGAACATTTACTTTAATTCGTTCGGTTCTTCTTACTTCTGAATGAAACGTTTTATAAATGTAGGATTCTAAACTTCAATAAATTGAACTACTGAATTAAATAGAATGAAAAAATTTTAGAAAGTGATTGGGTTTTTAAATTTTACATGAAAAGTAAAATTGGTATAAACTAAATTATATATTTCCCATCACCATTAGTTTCATTGACGTACATCATAACATAAGCTTTTAAATAATATTTATAACATACGACTAAAAGAAATAATTTAGTTTGCACTTATTGCTTCAAATCGATTTTTCTATTCGTATTGGGCATTGGTAATTTTGCTTAGAATATTATCTATGAAACAAAGTTGAGTCATTTCATTATATTAACTATTAATAAATCATGATGTTTTTCACCATTTTGTGGAGATTTTTAAATTTATCCTAAAATTTAAGGGAAGTTTATCATTTTTATTAAACGAAATCTACTGATTTTATAAATTATTATTGATTAATAAAATTCACTAATTCATTAACAACCTTTTAAATACCCTTAGAGAGAAAATTTCTGGTTCATATCACTAATCAACATAAATTTAGTAATATTTAATAAATTGCAATTATTATTAAATATTTTAAGGTAAAATTTAGAGCTTAAGATAACTATTGTAAAGTAAATCATATTACTCAGAAATGGAAATCCTTAACACACCTCCACCAGTGAAGCTTCTATCTACTTTCACGTATTTATGAATTAGTTATAATATGATAGTAAATAAATATTCTTGTTCCTGTTAAGAATATATTCAGGCTTTAACTTTTATAACGTAAATGAACGCAAAAGTCTCACTTTTTTTTCTTATCTTTGTAGATAGTGTTAAAAGATGTACAGAACATATTCTACATAAGAATAATTAAATATGTCTGCCAGTTAAGAGGACGTGCAGAAACATCATAACGTAAAATCTACTAAACGTTAATTTCAGAAAAAAGACGACCTTTTTCTTCCTAAATGGCAATTAACTGTGGGAAAGAGAGGAAATGCTTTTCAATGACTGAAAATGGTATTTGTTGCTAACATGGTATTTATTAAATTTCGTGTTTCAGAATCTTGTTAAATTTTTCTAGTTTGTGAATACATATAAAAACGTAAAAAATATTTGCTATATTTCTGTTTTTATTCACCGTGTTCTAAAATAAAAAAAAAACCTATTAATTTTATGATTTTAATTATGAAATGTATAAAATAATAAAAAGTAACTTACAAAACCAAATGAAACAAAATTTTCATTTATCAGGAAAAAGTATTTAATTAAAAATGATTGATTATTCATTTACTTATTAATCTCGAAAGTAACATGATGGCTAAGCACAACGGACCTCGTAATTTGAAACCTCGGTCAAGCGTCGAGGACAATAGCTGACTTGGAATCACTCTCCCAAACTTCCACGGCAAACCAACGGGAGGACTTAGAGCCTAAACTGATTAACCTTGCATGGGACTCTCTACTCGGAGGATCTTTTATCTTATTAGGGTGCCAATTGTAGACTCAACGAAACAATGTTACCCTAACTGTTCTGTTTCTTCTGCTGTAGCAAAACAACGATTTTATTTTAAGAACAAAAATTACTTTAGGTATTTCAACATCTCTTAAATCTATAGCTGATACATTTGTAGCTCAGGTAAGGAAGAAACATCAATATATTTAAGAAATTTCAAAATGAAGCGCAATAAAAATTTAAAATTCATTTGTAAATCCATAGGTTATCTAAAAACGTTACCGAATTTTAGATCTAATAAATTATTTTTGGTTTGTATATATATATATGTGTGTGTGTATGTGTGTTTGTATATATATATATATGTGTGTGTGTGTTTGTATATATATATATGTGTGTGTGTGTGTGTGTGTTATCTTTAAGTTTTACAATTAAAAATCCATATTAAAATCCAATGGTTGTGATAATAAAGTCCACAAGATTTCAAATAATCTTTTTATTCCGTTGTTGTTGCTCATTGAGAGAGAGGCAATAGCTATGTCTACCTTACCGGCCGACACGAAATAAGCAGACGACAATTAACAGAAGAGAGAAGCAGAAGAGAGCCTTTCCACCTTACATGATAAGTTTAGGGATTCATAGGGACTTTAGCTGCTGGCTAATAGTCTAGTAGTGATTATTTCTGATGTATATACGACTGTGGGAAAACGAATTTAATTAGTTTTGTGACCATGCGATCTAATAAATAGAAGGATAATTTGTAATTGGATCAAGAAATAGAAATTAACTCTTTACTTGTGAACTAGAGATTGGGAAAAAATTAGAAAATTAAATTATTATTAAGAGAATTTATTATAAATTACAGTTAAATCGTTATATATATATATATATGCAAGCTAAGACTAGTTTCAAAAAGAAAAGAACTTCTGTTAAGTAGACTTTAGAATAAATACTAATATTCTGAAAAAAGAAATAAATTCAACGGCATATTTTTTGTGCATCATTAAGCAATTAAAGCTTGAAATATCCATACATTCAGTATAAAATTTCAGCTTAAATTATTTCACTGCATATTTCGATATATTTTAAGGTTAATACTATGGATTAACTCAAGATTAAAAATATGCTGAACATAAATAATTAATTCGATTGCAGCAAATAATACGATATAATTAAATATAACTTAAAATGCATGAACAAAAGATACTTTATGTTCCGGTGTGTTCTTCATAATTACATAATAAATAAAAATTAAATATATTGATGCGATACAAAAATTTGATTATTTGGAAGCAATAAATGTATAAGAAATTTGGATTTTAAAAGTGCACATAATTTAAAAAGAAATAATTAAAAGTTAAACGAGGAAATGAATATGGGATCAACAATTAAATTTAAAAATTAAACGAAGCTCAGCAACTTATATTTTTCTTTGAATTTCTCTAAACTGGAAAATATATTATAGTCACTGAAACATGTGCATTGTCTATTTATTATTTTCTTATTAATAATTTTACAAAAAATGCAACTGCATTTTTCATTTTTAACAAAAGATTGTATGCAAAGCGTTGCGTTCAATATATATATATATATATGTGTGTGTGTGTGTGTGTGTGTTATTAATTAGCTCGATTTTTGCTATAAAACAATTTACTTTCATTTCATACATATTTACTTAAACTCACCTACAATATATTACCTTCCTATATCTCTACAACGCTCCACGCGAATCTTCTATTGTTTGAAACAGTGCTAAAAGTCTTCTATCAGCTCTTTCTTGTCGCATGCCAGTTATTTTCACAGTTTTAATGGAATCAATCATGTTCCTTTAAGTGTAGATTTTACATTTGGAAACAGATAGAATTCACATGGCTATACGAGAGTGAACCTAAATGTCTCCAAACCTAACGTGGAAATGGCAGAACATACCTGTAAAAGCTAGTGAATGTAATTAGTCATCTTTAGAACGATGCTCACAAAAATTTTGGCCATATTGGAATGGCAGTAGTTGTTTTACAAGCGTTTGTGCGCGTCGATGAGAGTGTTTTTGTGAAAACGTAAAATATCGAGTAGAGAACTGTCATTAAATATTAGCTTTTAATAGGCAATACAACTACATATATCAAAGATGGGTTGGACGTTCTGTAAGAGTACTCTGCACCACCATTTACGACTTGGAATTTTGGGCACCTAAATTTCAACGTGGCCGTACCATCTTGGGAGACAATGAATGTTCGGGACATCCCAAAACTGCAACTGCTGACGGTAACGTCACTTAAGTTCATCAAATGGTGCTAGACGATGATTAAATGAAACTGAAAGATATTGAAGAGTCTATATGAATATGTCTAAAGAATGTGATTGCCACATATTGAATCACAACATAGACATGAGAAAGCTGTTCGCGTGCTGGGTGCCGCGTTTGCTCACATAAGACGAAAAACGTGTACGAACAAATATTTCCAATGCTGTGTTGGCGAAGTTTAGGAACAATAAATAAGAGTTTTAGTGGAGATTAATTACTTTAGATGAATCTTGAATACACCATTATACTATGGAAACACAAATACAGTCAAACAGTGAACTAAGAAGAGGGAATCGGTAAAAAAAAAACTTTTTTTCTTTCCCCTGAAAAAGTGATGGTGTCAGTTTTTGGGATAGTCATGGGGTTACCTTTTCTTATAATCTTCAAAAAGGAAATCTATTTCTGGAGAATTCTATACATCATTACTTGAAACGATAAAGGCAGAAATTGCGGAAAAACGGCCACATCTGGTGAAAACAATTCTGTATCACCAAGACAATGCATCGATTCACTTCTCAGCTGTTGCTATAACGGAATTTACAAATTACTGTTTGAACTGCTAGACTAACCTCCTTACTGACTAGATCTAGACCTAAGCTGTCTCTTTTTGTTCTGTAAAGTAAAAATTGTGCTCAGAAGACAGAAATTTTTTTCAAATCAGGAGGTTATCATCTACAAACGTCGAGTACTATTTGGAGGGGTTAGAGATGAGAGCATTGATGGGAATAGTGTGAAGACTTTCAAGGACATTATGCAAAAAAATAAATATAAATTTAAAGAAAAATTTCTTGTATCTTTATTACGTCGGAAATTTTCAAGAAAACCCTTTACAATCTGATGAATAAGGCGGATTGTCTAACACATTAATATGCTGTATTTGGCTAGAAATTTCTTGGAAAATAATGCTGAATGAGTCAGTGCATAGTCTTGGAGGAGATCTCGTGACTTTTTCTTTAACTATATGGGTCATTTTTCTCCAAAGTTCAGCAAAAGTGGGTAGGTGGTAAAGTTGACTAAAAGTTTGACCTTCAAGAAGAAGGTACACAATCCCATGTGAATATCGAGAAAAAAAATCATAGCTTTAATTTTGATTTCAGGCTTTACTGATTCTGGGAGGGCTCTTCCAGTGTATGGATTGGCTTTGTTTCAAGTTTATTAGTAAAAAACTGCAATTCGTTTACGTTATTATACTTTCCAATAAGTGTTAATCATACAACGGCATTCAGTGTGTCAGTACAAATATTTTTGAGAGCTTCTTGTTGTTCAAACGATAGAATCTTATAAACCGTTTTAGCATATAATTTTTAAAGTTAAAATTGTTATATAAAATTTGCCTTATGGTTTCTTTGCAAAGTCTAAAGTCTCAGCAATCCCACGAATATTTAACAGATGGTCATATCGAACCAAATTAGCGATGATTTTCATACTGTCATCTGTTTTTGACGTGGAATAGTGGCGTGGGAGTGTATCATTTACAACAAGTCTCAGCCAATTATAAAAGGCTTAAACAACTCAATAACACATATTCGCGATAAACATTCATTGTTATACTCTCCTTTCAAAAAAAATTGTTAATTTCAGTAGTGTTTTCTCTATGTTTAATGTGAAATTTCAGAACATTTGGTTTGTAATGTAGCCTAATGTTGTACAGTTTTGTTTTAAAAATATGTATATACATATATACTGGAGTTCAAAATAAAGAGACATTTCCGATTGGTCAACTATTTCCAGAACTACTTAATAGATTTTGATGAAATTTGGTGTTTGTACATAAGATTGATATAATATAAAAATTAACCATTAAATTGTTATAATACACATGCATGATCATGCGTAGCTCTCCTCAGTGTCACAAGATATGAAAATGCGTTGCACAGAAAACAAAAAAAAAAATAGGGTAATAGGAGGTATGGTTCCCTCTTACAGATATAAAGGCCTCGAAACCGTAATTTTATGCTGTAAATAAGAGAGTTTATGAACTCCTGTGGCAACTGATCCCACTCGTTCAGCAATATAGTTTTCAGGTTTGGGATGGTTTTCGGGTGGGGTTGCGAAATACATTTGCTCTCCCTAGAGCTTCTCAGGATTCTTTATAAGATTGAGGTCAGGAGCTTTGGCTGGACAATCCATCCGGCGAATATCCTCACTTTCCAGAAATTAGTTGACCATATGATCTCTATGTGATCTCGTGTTATAATACATTAAAAGGAAATCGAGACAAACTGAACCCCGGAATAGGCGAACTTAGGACTCCAAGCTCTCATTCCTATACCTCTCAGCAATCACAGTGCCTCTTTCAAAGACACGGATATGTGTACGGCCATCCAAAACGATACCTGCTTAAACATCAAGCCTCCGCTGCTGTAGTGGTAGTTTTCTGGGACATTGGAGGGCAGGTAGAGGGTCCCTAGTTCATATAAAGGTCCGGCGAGAATCACTATTTAGGCTGAACCGGGACTGATTAGGAAAGAGCACGGCTGCACATTGATCCATGCTTCAATCTCTATGATTTCTGCAACATTTTAAGCAGACTCTCCTGTTCGCATAAACTAGTGGTGCTCAAACTACAGGTCTTCTTGTAAAACAGCCTTCCCCTTTGAAGTCTTCTAGAAACTGAAACCTTGCAACTCGAATTCCTGCTGCCACATACAAATCATGAGAGACCTGAAAAGTTGAAGATTCCTAGGCGATCTTCTATGGACGTCGTGGCTCTTGGACGACATTATCCAAGCTTTCTCTCGATGGATCTGGTACCATGAAATTGTTTCGATAAGTTGGGCATGACGCTGGCTTTAAATCAAACTCTCTGCAAATCTGAATTTCAGACTGTCTTGTTTGTAGCCTACCTACAACTCGCCACCTCATTCCATCAACAAAACATTGGTGGTTACTCAGTTTTTCAGTTCGAATTTTAATTTAAGTAATTGCTGCAAAAAAAACATCAAGGATTTTTGCGAAATGTGCTAACGAATGAAAAGCGACTTTTGGCACGGTCCCTTATAAATCCTTTTCTTCGACTAATTCCACCCTCAAACTAGTATACGCTTGCGTATTCGACGTGCAAGATTTGCATATTTGTTTCAAAGAAGTATTTTTACATTTCATTCAATTCTTTTCATAAAATTCTACAAAATATGAAAATTCTCTTAATTTTGAACACCAGTGTACATATGTATATATATATAGATGTAATCAAGGTTTGAAATTTGAAAAAGTTAAAATACAAATCAATGATATATATTGATTGTTTTAGCAGGTATAACTAACTCCAACATGAAATACGTTATTAAAAAAAATTAATAACATATTTGTTGATGGGGTAAGATAGGTCTATTATTCTGGGAAAACCTAGATTAACAGTCTGTCTTAACATTTAATATTTTACTCTCTCGATTCTTATTGTTCCAAAAAAATGTTTTTTTCTTTAATTTTTTTCAAAATTTTCTTAAATTTAATTTTTCTTAATTTCTGGATTTTTTTAAAAAAGTTTTTTCTACTTTATCCAATTTATATTTTTATTTCATATTATCATCATGCCATATAATGGCAGCTTTGGCACCTATATTGTTTGTTTTTATGTAGAATTATGAAATCGCTGATGTATTTCTTGTGTGCGCACACACACACAGTGTGTGTGTGTGTGTGTGTGTGTGTGTATAATATTACGAACATGAAATGGCGCTTTTCTGCAATGACTCTCTTATGAATAAAAATAAACATATACAGAGATGTCATTAGTCAACCAAGGGAAGCTTAAGCAGTGACATCTCAACCATATCAATGGATTTGGAAATCAGTTTGCTGAATTGGTGAGAAATTTGATGACTGTTTCGTGAAATTTAATGTTTTCAAAGGGTTGTAACGAAAGCGAAATATTAAGTGGAAAGAAAGTTTCGGACAATATATGACTTTTCTGAGTGGCGTTACATCTGATTGGAATATTTATAAATAGATAAAGAATATGATACACGGGAATCTGTGAGGTTATCTTAAAGTCTACTTTAAGATAACCTCACAGGGAATCGTTCGGGAGATATATAGAAAAGTGGTCGGCTTTGGTACCAGTAGATTTACCAAAGATCTGATAAGTGCGCGGCCCGGGTAAATTTGTGGAGAGACTGGTGTAACTTACTTGAAGTCCATCTTATTATGGCTGCGATTTGTCCGTAGTATGTTCCATTAAGTTGGTAAGTTGAACATAAATGGTACAAATGTTACTGTTATTACAAGTGCTGAAATATTCCTGTATCTATGTCATTAACTAGTAAAAGTGCCACATATTTGTTTGTTTTGTTATTGTCCAAATTCTGCTACCTGTGTGTTGTCCTAAAGATATAAGAATAAACCGCCATTTGTCGTTATCCTACGTGTTGCACTGTTTTCTCTTCCATACACTAGATATTTCATTAAAATTTCTCGATAATAACTGCTTCTTTTTATACCCTAACAAATCATTCATCCTTCAAATATATATATTTATATATATGTGTGTCCGTGTGTGTGTAGAATAATATGTCAATAAAATCATAAGTATCTGAAAATATTTATAATTTATCTTAGCAAAGTTAAAAAAAAAGGATGCAACAAATTTACAAAATTGCCTATCCATAAATTGTTTATATAATAGAAGAAAAATGAATATGCGTTTTTAAAAAGAAACCAAAACATAAAATATATAAATTCGTAATTAAAATTAAACAAAATTTATAAATACTTAATCTATCATAAGCCAGATTTTCTGGTTTAAAATCATTTTACAAGTCCATCATGCATCTTTAAAAAACGTTACAGAAAATATGGAACTTCCATAAAATATTTCAAAAAGTACCTGAACGAAACAATAGATAACCAAAAAATGTAAATAAAAAATGTACAAATCCATAACTGAAACAAAATAAGAACAATCAGGTTAAAAAAGATGTCATATTACATATATATGTATGTATGGATAGATAGATAAATAGATAGAGATTACTTTTTTTTTATTTTATTTGAATTTTAACTTTTTGAGTTTGATTTTAGATTCTGCACAATTGTGTTCTTGGTTTTACATTCATTTTATAATAATATACTTTGTTGATTAAGATATTTTGGCCAATAGCTCTAGAGTATCCTAGCTTAATATTCTAAAGCCTGTTATAACTTTAAATATATTATTTTCCTTTCTTTTTTTTTTTGTTTTCTTCAGGATTTTTGTTGTTTTGAAATTTTCCAATTTCTACATATGTTTTATATTTCTGGTTTTTGTCTATTTATTTTCCATTAAGTTTACTTTATTTTAATTTACATATTTTTCAATTATAGATAAATTTAATTTTTTTATTATATTTCATTCTTAATTTTTCTCTAATTTTAACATTCTAAGTTCATTCTCCAAATTATTCATTCAGACATTGTCTGGGTTATTTTGTAATTGAAAATTTGCTATTGAAATGATATAAATATTCTATGGTCCATACAGGCTTAAAATAATAAAATTGCACATATTCAATACGGTTATTTTCTAAACTTTATTTTAAATTTTTGAGGTTTGTGGAATTGATTTTTAATTAAGTCTCTTATTTTATTATGAAATAAAATTTTCTTCATAATTTAAATTACTTAATGATTTTTCTTTATATATAAAATACTTATAAATATAAAACGCCTGATACCAGAAATAAATATTGCCGAAAGTGGAAACCTTAAAATAATTTATACGAATGAATAAGCACATTTTTTTTTAACTTTTTAAACAAGTTAATAGAAAATTATGCATTATAAATGTTACAGCTTTATTTCTATATCAATATTTTATATTCTTATGAACTGGTTTAATATATCTAAGGCAATATATAGACATTTAAATAAAATTATTTCACTACACCTGAAATAATTTAGAAAATGAACTTTTATACTTAAAGAAAAATGGTTATTCTACATAACTTTATTAACTTACAGTTTTCAATAAAAATTGTAAATGAGATGGTTAGTTAAATTAGAGGGGAAGAAAAGGGCATAACAGAAAAATTCCTTTGCTAATTCTTTCAAAAGGAAGGGTACAATCAAATTATCCTGGAACTTTAATGTATTATTGTCACATACAAAACACATTGTATCTCTAAGAGGGCGGATTAACATCATTTAGCAATATTTTATCTACCTATTCTAAAGCTGCTTTATGATACTTTGTTTTAATTTTATATTAAGAAATGTACGTTCTTAACATTGTAATTTTCTGCAAATAACACACGTGTTTATTAAAGTATATGTACAATTAATTTTTTTTAAATCATTAGTATTGCATTAAACTACTCAATAAGTACTCGTTGAGAATGACTTTTAATCTTGGTATTGGGTCAGAAGAGAGAGAACAAAATTACGCTATCTTGTAAATTTTATAGCAAGGCTTAAGACTTTCTTCGCATCAATGGACACATGGATCTAGTCTAGCCGGAAGCTAGACGAAAGGGATAAGAAAGAACAGCAACAAGCTGAACAGTGATAAGGAAACTGAAAAGAAAAAAAAAGTAAGAAAGACGAAGCAGATACAATGGTAACTTGAAATAATTCGATATAAAAACCAACGTTTTTACATGGTGGCAAAGTTTAGTAGAAAAAATTATTGAAATATTAGTTAAAACTGTTAGTAATTTTTAACTTCAAAATTTACTTAAAAAGAGACATTTGTGAGCGTATTAAAAAATTCATAATACTCATAAAATCAAAACATGCATTTGAAAGTTTGTATGTCATTCTATTAAAAAAAATGGGAACCAGAATTCAGAAAAAATTATTGTGATAAGACATGGCGCCAAATATAGGAAACTTTCTTTCTTGCCAATGATTACTGACTAAAAGTCAGCAACCCTTACTATCTCGGAGATAGTAAAGGGGAGATAGTATCTCCCCTTTTTGAGTACAAAAGTTTTACGATACCTCATGCGGCGTGGGGAGGGCCCGGTGTTCCCAGAGGGGGAAAGAAATTTTTTCCTCAATCCTTAAAGCGCCGAGAGGAAAGAATATTTTGACTTATTAAAATTATTGAAATATTAGTTAAAACTTATCGCAAACGTCTAAATATTGCATTGTTAGGCGAGTGCGATCGATTCCCAAAATTTCAAAGCTTGATTATGGTAACATGTTTCAATCAAATTTGCCACCAGTTGAATTCGTAAACGAAAGCCTATGTTACTTATGCCTATGTTACTTAGCCTATGTTACTTAGCCTATGTTACATAGCCTAGGACACTTTTTTTTTGCTTATTGAAACTAAGTACATCACTAAGGAAGGCCACCGTTATCTAAAGTACATCTATATTTCTTATCAAAGTCAAAAACAGTTTGCCAGAATTTTTTATTTGACAAATTGAATATATGATTCTTTTAGTTTTTTGAGTAGTTTTCAAATTAAAAAAAATATTTGCCTTTAATAAAATAAGATATTTTCAAATAAATTATTACATTATTGACTCTACGAGTATGTTTATTTCACCTTCAGGTTTTAAAATAAATTATAACTTTTTCGCAACTTAACATACCCCTTTCTTGGAGTTATTAGTAGAATTTCATCACTTATTCTCATTCCGACACACTACTTTTCTAGTTTGTTTATAAAATGGGTGTTGGAAATCTAATATTGTTCCCAAAATTGTAAGTCAACATCTAAAAAAATTAAATCAAGAAATTTTGAATAATGTGTAGTGGAATTCAAACTGCATATGCAAATTGATGAAATATTCTACTACACCTGCCGAACTGCTTATAAATCATACACTAAAGTATTAGTAATATGCAAATTTAATTATTTACTAAAACTCTGTTGATAAACTGACAGCGTTCGTAACAAACTCCGTGGTAGAGCCAGATGGTCTGAATTCGCCTCTACAACGGAGATGCAGATTTAATTTAGGAACAGATATCATTCATTTTAGGTTGAGTCGTTTCCAGATTATAAAATTTTTATACCTAACATCTTTACCTATTACAGAAATTTTATAATATGCTTTTCTTCCTCCCACAAAGAAATTAAAGAATTCTTTCACAAAAGTTTGGATGAGTTATTAAAATGAAATATTTCATACATATGATACATTCTTTCTTGGATAAAATGTTTTTAAATAGCAAATACATACATAAAAATTTATATTATTAAAAATTAACTAGTGTTCTACAAAACCTGATTTTGAATATATTTTTGTCAATTATATTTTTAAAGAAACTAAATTATGTGCAGAATAGTCTCTGTTCACTTATGAAAATAATATAAATCGAATTTATAGTTATTATATATTTCCATCATAGAAGTAAGCTTACTATTTTAATAATAAGAAATGAGTCTCAAGTACTGATATATTTTCAGTTTGTGAGTGTATTTCGTTTTCCCATTAAGCTCCAGAAATATTTAAATTCAGATCAAATGTATCTTTAGAATTATGCATGAACATTTTCATTTTTCCATTTATTGAGGTTTCCGGCAAGTGCAAAGAAATCTACATAATAAATTATCTTCTTGCTTCATGGTGTTCATAATAATTGATTTTTTAGTGTGAAAATGTGTTCCTTTTGTTTGTCTTTTCATTATAAGAATTTTTAGTATGTATATAATTTCTTAATGTGTGAATCAAATTGACTCAATTTATTTTAAAGCATTTTTATAAGAATTTTGTCTGATCATTTTAGTTTCAGTAACTATTAATTTATATTAAAGTTTATACAAGACATGATATGCTACATCCAAAGACTACCAAAAAAAATTGTAAAATAGAAAAAAAAATGTATATATGTTCATGTGTATAAATTACATTCAAATTGTATTTATGTGTAGTTTAATTATATCTGTGTCTGCTGCAATAATGGAGGACTAAATATATACCATACATTTTTTTTTAATTACTATTCAACTTAATTACAAATAGAATTTCACTACTTGAGCTGAAATGACAAAAAGACTTTAGTTTAATTTTTTAATAACTCAATATTAACTATGAAGCTCATGATATTTATGAAGTTTCAATAATAGGTGTTACACTGTAAATTCTCTAAAAGGGAGTGCTTACTAAAGATTCAAATCAAGAAAAATAGCTCTGAAACAATTCAAGTTTACATCCTTATGAAACTGAATATTATTTAAAAAAAATAAGCATTTTTTGATTTTATAATGTATTATTTAGTGTTACTTATCAATTGAAAAATAATAATTAGCTATCGTGACAAAATGAAATACACATATACCTAATGAAAGTAGGGTAATAAAAGAAATTAGCCATAATATTTCACAAGTGGCTTTTTGTGTGTAGGACTTTCAGTGTAGCTCGGATAATGCAGGTTAAATTTGTCAAGATTCTAATCTATCCTATAAGTGTTATATGTGAGTTTTGAAAAGCGTTGAGGGCCTTAGTGTCTTTCTTCGTCACTTGACTGATGTACCAAATTATAAAGTCCGTCTCCAACAGCACTCGTTTTGATTTTCAGTGCAACATTAATAATCAATAAATCAATTGGAACAGATTATTCAACTATATTTCATGAAAAAAATATTTCAATTAAAGTGTTTTTCAAAATGTGGGGTATTTCGAAATTCATGAGTAAAAATTTAAGTGGTGATAGAAAACATCTAAATATGCAATTTTTACCATACAGTACATAGGGCGTAGAGCAAGCGGTTAGCTCATAAACGCCGCTGTAATGGAAAGCATACAGCACGAGTTGGAATACTGAGCATAAAGGAGGAGGACTTGCCATGCCTTTTGAAATCCATGATAAAAATAATTATGTGTAAAGAAACTCGTGCTTTATGGTTTCCATAACAGCGCCGTCTAGAAATAATTTAAATACTAAAATTAAAATAAAAATAATTAATTTTTTACTTTGAGTGATAGAATTTCGCTTACATTGCTAATGCAAAGGTATAATATTTTTCCAAATTTTACTACAATAAAGAAGATGTATTTATGTTATGCCTAACACATTTAGTGCCATTGTTCCCAATTTAAGAACAACAGCTTCTGATTTTTTTTTAAATAATTTTTCCAAATATTATAACATTATTTAACTTGTTCGATTATCTAATGTATTCAATTTTCTTAAGAAGTTGCCTGAATTTTTATTCTTATAGAAAGCTTTAAATATATATATATGAAATTTGATTTTTTGGGCACATTCAATGTATATATATTTAATGTCATTCAAAGTACGCGGATTTAATTACATTATAATAAAAAAATACTTAAATTCCTAAGACTTACTGGCAATTCTTTGTTATATAACTCATCACTGATCCAAAGCGAAAATTTCAAAAAGTCTGTTACAACTGAAGAAATAATAGTTTGTCTCCAATTTGGCAGCATTAGCTTCTTTCTTACTTTTTGCATTCAATAAAGTTTTAGAAAATTATTTTACTGAATTTACTAAATCCGTACACCTGAGATACTGAAGCTGAGTAATATCTAGTCTCTGGCTCACTCAAGATTAATTTGCAGTTGAACATGTTTATTATAGTTAATATGCTTCTTTCATTGAGCATATTTCGAGTTTGAGTACAATATGGCTAGAAAATTTTATTTGTAAAACACAAGCATAGAAATATTTAGAACAATTGGATTCAAATGAATTATTCGATGACCCAGAATTTGTTTCTTTGCCTCTGGACTTCAACATAATAGCAGATGAAGAGGACGTCCAAGAAAACAATTTATTTGATGATGTAACTGGGTTGTATCCGCCGAAATGAAGATTTTTATTAATTTGAAAAGTACAGAAGACCGAGAAAGCTATTACATGGCTTTCGAAAGTAGAAAGAAAGTATCTAATCTTAGGCAGATTCTAATTAAAGAAGTCCAGATGAATCAGATACTGAAACCGAAAATACCAAGAAAACGTATGCCAAAAAAATGAAATGTTTTAAAAAAATCGATCAGAAAATCACAAGATTCACAATAAAGAAATATTTGTCAGCTTATACTGTTCAGATATACTACGAATAGCAAATGAAAATGCAAATAAAAAAATACAACATAAGAATAATTTCCAGAATTAACACAGAGATTCCGCAAGAACTGTTTAGAATGTTTTTTTATGTTGAAATTTTTGCTTTCAATTTTCAAGTAACTGAACTTCATGCATATAAAAAGAATAATGAGAGATTCCGTTTGGCATAGAAGGAACTTCGAAGACTTTTAGAGGTAAAACTATTTTCAAGATAATCATTCTCACCTTCAAGAAGACTTATATTTGAGCTGATCGGAAAATTGTTATCGTATAACTTGTATTTCAAATTCTACAAGCAGGCAATGATTTTGTAAAAAAAAATATACGTCAGAACAATTATCATACATATAATTTTTAGAACAAATGCGATAATTTGCGTCTATTTATTGAAGCATGTTACAAAAAAGGGCACAATGTTTAGAATATTTTCTGAATTTTTGTGCGTCAATGATGTAATGATTCCCTGTACATATCACCTTTTTGCAATGGTGTATATGCGATTAGAGCCTATAAAATTTGAATACAAAATTTCCAAACTACAAAAACAACTCGTGATTACAAGTTTGGCCTATAATTTATTTTATGGCCTTGGAGAAAAAAAAGATAGGGGAACGTTTGTTTCGATTAACACAAATTCTTTTAGCATTGTGATATGAAAAGACAACAATTTTGTTCGTTTAACTTCGAATTTTGAGTCAATAAAACAGAAAGATGCAGCAAAAATATGGAGTACAACTGAAAAGAAACGAAAATGATATAACATAGTTGCATATTGTTGCTTCTTACAACAAAAAGAATGGAGGGATCTGTTTTTGAGCCAGTTTGGCCAAAAAAGAGAAGCAGCAAGAAATGAAGGTGGCTATTTTCTTACAAACGATCTAAATATGGCAGTTGCAGCTACTTGGGGAATACATTAACTTTGTGAGGGGAATGTGACGCAATTAGAATTGCTTCGTGAGGTTACTGCTTTGTTGATGGAAAATGAGGAGCAGATAGATGGATAGCATCGTCGTCATACTCGTGCTGTTTCTGTATTGAAAGATGTATGTTTTGATAAAAATAATCATTTCCTAGAAAATACAAGAAGATAATGGTGGAACAGAGTTTGTAAATAATTAGAAATAAAAACCAAAGTTTTTAAAAACAACGTTTTTATATGGTGGCAAAGTTTATTAAAAAAATTATTAAAATATTAGTTAAAACTGATCGCAAATATCTAAATATTGCATTGTTTGGAAAATAAGAACGGTTCCCAAAATTTCAGAGCTCTAGCTTGATGGGAAGTTGGTTAAATTAACAATAGATAATTTGATGACACACTGATACACATACATACAGACACACACCAAGTGAAATACATAACAACGTTAAAACTAACTAAAATTAATTAATCCGGTAAATTAAATGGTTGGAATACAGTTTAGTCAAACCACTCTTGGAGACAGGAATTATTTGGCGGTATTTTGCCAAATGTTGCTAAATTGGTCCGCGAAGCGGACTTAACATTCAGCCAAAAAAAAAAAAATTTCGCCAAGTTTGGCAATCATTCAAATTGCGCCAAGTGATTGGGCTAAACTACATTATTTAAAAAAATATGAGTTAAAACTTGTCGCAAACGTCTAAATATTGCATTGTTATGCGAGTACGAACAATTCCCAAAATTTCAAAGCTCTAGCTTGATGGGAAGTTGGTTCAATTAACGATCGAAAATTTGATGACACACACACACACTCTCTCTCTCACACACACCAAGTGAAATTCAGAAAAACGTTGTAAAAACACATTCAAATTTGTTGTAAAAAAACGAATTATAAGTCTGCACAATAACTGTTCAATCTATTTTCACGCATAATAATGTAAAAAAATACTTTGTTACAATGAACAATATAAGAGGTGCACAAAATATGCCGAAATAATTTCTAAGTTATTTTTTTCTTCTATTGTTAGAAAATAAAATACATCAATTCTAACTTTTAATGCAAAATTTTAATGAAATTTTTAATCCTCTATTTGATGCTATAGGTCCAATTTCGGGAACATTATATAATGTTTAAATATTTAAATATTTTTTTTTTAAAATTGTATATGAAAAGTTCTGTAAATTACAAAAAATGAACCTAACTTATAGCTCGTTTAAATCGGTTAAAGAAGGAAGGGATTTTTTTTTGTTTTCATTATTCTTGCAAATATCTCAAAATATGCAAAAGCATCAAGAACAAAGAATATTGTGTAACAAACATATAGAAATACGGCCAGTTCCAAAATATTTCCTTAACTATAAATATAGAACTCTAAATATATTAACTATAAATATTGAAACAAATTTATAGAAATATACCCAGTTCCAATATATATTTTAACTATAAATTTTAAAAATGTAAATAAAACGGAATTTGTGTATTTTTTGCAAAATATTGAATTTTTCGCAGGCTATAAAACTCCACACATCTCATTTATTCCGATCACATTTTACCAGTTGTTTCAAATGCTCTGAAATACGCTTAAGGACTGGAAGACAAATTGCCGAACATCAAAGTTACAGTCAGTGATTTCCACCTTCTATATTCTGGGCGTCCCAAACCCAATTTAATATCAGATGCTGAAGTTAGAGCCTCTTGCTGGAACAAAACGCAGTTCTTTGCCCAGCGGCAGGCACTAGTATTTTCTACGAGGCAGCGATTTTTCCGTTTCATTTTATGCAAAAATAAGCCTGATCGACCTAAATCCTGGAAGTTAAGGGGGAAATATGAAAGGGAAAGAAAACATTGCCACTGGAATCCCTTTTATGCAAAAGAAATGCCCATTTTCCTTTGCTACCCACCCGAATTTCCTATTCACGGCAAGAAAGAAAACCCACCGAAACAAAAAGCAAAATCTATAATCTTCATTTTCAACAGTCCTCGGCTGTTTTATCTTCGAAAAGGTTCTTTTGACTTATGCAAACGACTATCCATCTGTCTTCTAATCTACATAAATAAAGTATAAAGAGAGATAAAAGAAGGAAAAAATATCTTCTTCGAAAGAAATGAGGAAAAAAACGCGGAAGAATTCTACCAGAAAAAAGTAAAGTAAAAAATTAAAGGATGAAAGCAGTGATATGTGGAATCTGCTGTATTGGCATTAATACAATGTTTTTAATCTTTCAAGGTTTTTCTTGATGAGGGATATATATTACTATGCATGTACATATTTTGATATTTTTTTAAAAGTTTTGCCATATTTTATGTTTGAAAAGAATTTTTTATTTATACAATTATGTCACTTTTGCTTAGATTTAAAAGAGCAGTGCTTTTTACGTTTTCACATATTTGTTTATTTTACGTCCATCTTTTTCCTAAAAATGTTCTGCATAATTTTTACAGTTAATGTTTCACTTAACATAAGAATATTTTGATACATATTTGAAGTCTTATATTTTTTATAATTTTATTTTCGGAATTCATGAAAATTATTAGTAAATACAATATAGTCATAAATCTAAAAATAATTGTGATTTTATAAGTTTTTCCTTGCATTTTAAAAATGTACGGAATTTATTAGTCTATTAAGTATTTATCTTTTTAGAATGTGTAGTTCGTGTCTAAGACTATGTATTTAATTAAAGGTAATATCTTTGCTTTAAAATGATATCTAAATGGTTTAATTTCTGATCTCAAACATGATAATAACATTAGGCATCGTTATTATTAAAATATAATCGGAACAAGAGACAAAATAGCTTAGTTTTTTTATTACAGAATACACAATTTTTTTTAAAAAAAATTTGCTTTTTATAAACAAAATATTATTTTTACAAAGGTAGAAAATATTAAAGCGTATTGCAATAGTCAAATACTAAAAAAATATCACAGTATTCATAGTTTTGCGTAAACATTACAATTCTCAAATAGTCTAATATATTACAAAAATCAAAGCTTTGAAAAAGTGAAAACTAAAACTTTTTAGATAAACCCGAAATATTTATAAATAAGTAAAAAATAAAAGTAAAATTTATATATATATATTTTTTAAAACAGTGTGTGTCAAAATGTAATTAATTTTCCCAAATATTGATTATTTTAAACTAAGAAACTTTCTCGACCAGCACCATGCAGAGAATTTGACATATTTTTAAGCATTTCTTTAAGGCAAGGGTTCTTAACCTTATTCCCCGTCTGGACACATCTGACAAACAGGAAATTGCTGGCGGGCGCAGTTAAAAAAGTATAACGATTCTTAATATTTCTTTATTTTATTGCAATAATAAGCCTCATACACAATTTCCTACACTAAAAAGGTAACAAAAATTTCAAAATAGCTAGATTTAATGCGATTTTTGTCATTGCATATTATTCACTAAAGTCTGGCGGAGAAGATGATAACCCCAATCTTATAGCATCTTCGAGATTGCTATCCTTAAATCGAGATCTGATTGTTGATTTAACTGTGTTTATTGTTGAAATACGATTCATATAAATATTTGGAACCGAAATAGGATTTTAATTTGTAAACTCCTTTTTTCAAAAGAGGATATTTTTTTTTTTTATCTTCGGCTAGATTCCAAATATTTTCATTCAGTCACCACGATTTTAATACAATATCAATCTGAGTATTTAAAATCTCATATTCAATTGAAGATGCTTCTTCCTCACTAATTTTCCCCATAGAATTTGCAACTTCAGAAATATTAATTTGATGATTGAAACTTAACCTAAAATAAAAATTAAGCAGTTTTAAAAGTTAAATTGCTGAGAAAATTCTTAATGTGCAACAGATTCAACGCGAAGGTCATCAACGACTATAACAACTGATAAGACGAAACAGTGTTACCAGTACGAGTGGTAACAAAACAGTGTAGCCAGTACAATAATTTTATGGCTTAAATTTACTTCTAAAAGTATGATGAATCTCGCGGCCATTCAAAAAATCGTGGAGGGCCGCGGGTTGGCCACGGTTCACATTGATATAGTATATAGTGGACAGTCGAGGGCGCACAAAAATTACTTCACAGGCACATTGGCACCCACGGACACAGGGTTAAGAACCCCTGCTTTAAGGTAATAAAACGTCGATACATATATTTGCTGATTATGAAGCTTATTTCTTGAATATTTTTCTTGAATAATTCTCGAAATAAATATTTGCAATGAAATGCTATATTACAGTAACTATTTGAACTAAATGAATATTTTCTCTCAATAACTCACGAAATAAATAATTACAACAGAAGTTAATATTTAAGTAAACAATTTATTTAAAGCATATATTTATCAAAATATGTTATATTTAATCTTAAACTATTGATTTATTGATTGTTTACTAAGGCAGGAAACAATGGAACAAACCATTGGGAACCAATGGGAAGGTTGTTGGCAATATAGCTCAAAACTTTAAGCTTTATTCAAGTGACTAAGACGATAATTGAGTTGATGATCCGATATTCAAACTACCACACCCCACCAATGGGATGTGATTCAGCTCCACTACACAAGTGATCCAGCGGAATCAATACAGGAATTCATGATTCAACGAAAAAGAGTTCCGATCGCGAGATTGCAATCATGCCCACTCATTTACCACGGACTTATCTTAAAACGTAGCTACAAATATTAATAAAATATTAAAATAAATTCATATTAAGCATTTTGAATAAGATATGATACTGAACAACTTTTCAAAGATAATATTATGAACACTTTTGCCAAACCATGTATAAGCATTTGTATAGTTTCGTGTTGCTTTTAAGTGTGGCGTTAATAAACGATAAATCAAGAAATTTATATTTTCTTGTGTTTTGAACGTATGTTTCACATTAAGGCTTGATTATTTTATTAAATATCTAGTTGATAAATATTTTAATTTGAAGATCCGCAAGAATATTTTGTGTTACTGTAAGAGTAATACCATTTATGAATCTAAAAATTTACATTTTCATTTTCTATAAAGCATACAAAAAATATTCATTTCACATAAACATAATTTTTATTACTTCACTCTGAAGGTAAAGGAATAAATTGTTTTTTGAATGTAGTCGGACTGCAAAATGATATTGTAATACCCCGTTATTATATCTCTCGGATGTGATTATTAATCCTATTTTAAACATTTAAGTATTCAATTGTCCAGAGTACAGAAAATCAAACATTTATGGTAGCAAAATTATTTTATTTAGATTTATGAATATGCAATGTCCTATCCCTATCGCACTATCGAAAAGATCCTTATATAAGTGTGATCTAATGCTCACTATACTAACTTATTATTTATCTGATCAAACCATTTGGTTTCCAGACCTTAGAAGATTTATAGATGAGTGTTAAAATCCTTGACTATTTATACATCCCCTCTGTGTCATATCTTAAAGGTTCTATTTCAATTCTGATTCTGATGTAAATGTTTTCCATTGATAACTTCAACTCAGTAACTCTACCGAAAACTAACCAACTAACCAGCATTAAATGTTTGGCTGCCTATGAGTGCAATATCAAAATGTATAAATAACATTTCAGTAATGCTAATTCCATTTAGATAAGTCACATTTCATTTATTGGGAAAGTTTTAAGCCAACCAAATTTTTTTAAAGTCCCAAAGTGCTAGTTGATGGCAGAAACTTGTTAAAACCCACGCAATTATTCAACTTTATATAATTCGTAGTTTAAATTGACTAAGATGATAAATCGCTTCTTATATCTTTTGAAATAGTTAATTTCCAAAATGAAAACCGAGCTGCTCGTTCAAGATACATTATTTGTAATTAATATCCTATTAATATAATATATTTACTGAACATCCCAAATCATTTTAAAATATTCTCTTAAAATATTCTTTTAAGAAATTCAAAATGTATAAGTGTACGGTAAATTCATCCTAATCACTCAATTGGAATGCATAAAAATTTTTGAAAGTAAGTAAACATCAACTGTGTTGTAAGAATATGAAACATTTGAGATGAAATGCTTCATTGAAAATCGATTTTAATTTATAAACATTTCGATGAAAAATAATTCCATTAATCAAACATTTCGTTTCAGTAGTTTTTTCATGTCTAACGTTAGGATATATATATATGTGTGTGTGAGGGAAATGTTCTGAGTATGAATAGAAAATTAGATTAAAAATACATTTTATAATAAGATGATTATATACTTTTGAACTTCTGTTAATGATCATTTTTCCTTATTATACGTGTTTTACATGTATTTGCGTTTTACACCTTTTAAAGAGTTTTCATATGAATGAAGCTGAAAGTCTGAGTAGGACCTGTTCATGAGTCCAGAAAGCAAAATAAGTTTTAAATGAATAATAATGATCAACAAATATACGCATAATCAATCCAAAATAATAAAACGGCTATGCTTCCTTTTTATAGCGTTGGTTAATCAAAATGATTATTTTGATTATTTATAAACAAGAAGGAAAGCTTTGTTTCACTAGAAATGTTAAAAATTGTAAAACAAAAAATATAGCTTTACGTGAAAATATCTTAAGGGGACTTAGTACCTTTGCCCCTTCAAAAGTTCGATTTTTCAAATTTGATTTTAAAAAATAGTACTAAATGTTAGGAGCATTTTAAAGCAAACCGCGTCAAAATCCGACAGTAATTACGTCCTGTGCAACAAAAAATGCAAATGTCTAAAGTGGCTTGTCCTATGTAATGCAATGTAAACAAACCTCTTTTTCTCAGTGTGCTATTTTCCCACTTTCCCACAGGATTAAAAAAAATCTTTAGCATGCAGAGCTTTAAAATTTTACATGATGTACTTGTAAATCTTTATTCTGTGAACCTCAATTTTGTTAATAGGACGATTAGATTTTATTTTATAGCATGATACATGAAAAAAAAGTTACTAAATACAAACTTGATAACTTTTTTAATTTTTCAATTTTTTTTAATGTAAGGTAAATTTAAAATTTGAGGTTTACAGAATAAGGTCATTATTTAGCTTTAATTTGGTATAAGAATTATGGTTCTACTGTACATCTTTCAAAAGTAATCTTGTGGGTAACGTAAGGTAAGTAATTTTATTTTTCAAATTTTTGTACGCATATTTCATGTTGAATAAGAAAATATATTAACTTAATAGCAAAACTTGACCAATATTTTAAACTATTCTTTTTATTACACAAACTGGCAAAGTTTCATACTGAAATGAGCAAAAATTGTTGTTTTATGAAGAATTGAAAAAAGTTTGTCAAAATGTTCTACTTTTGATTTCGTAAGGTACTAAGTCCCCTTAAATAGTTTTAATACAAATTAATAATGCTTTAAGTTTTGAGTTTAGCATTTCTTTAATTTGTTTATTAGATAGGCTTGATTTTAGATTCTTTGTCATAAATATTGTAATTGAATTATTTTTACTTGATGGTTTTAATTTAAGTAATTTAGCATATTTAATACAATTAACAACTATACACATCAGTGCTTTTTTCTAATTTTCCAACAATGCATTTTGCTTCAAATATGCGATTAATTTAAGTACCTTCAAAATTAGCTCTCAAGAAAAATTCCGCTGTATTTAAATTAGCTTACATTTGAGTAAAATGATTCTAAAATTAAGGAAAGTGCTAAGAAACACAAGGTTCTTAATGTCCTTGAAAAATAAAAAATAAATTAGTAAGCATAATTAAACAAAAGCATATTAAAAATAGCTTAGCTTGTCATTAAATGTGAATGCCTATGATAATTTATAATAAAAAACAAAGCATTTTTTTTTTTTTTGCTTATAAGAGAGAAAAACCTAATACAAAATGGCATTTTTTTAGATAACGCGGAAATTTTCTGTAAGATATAGATGAACCGTATTAGAAATTGATATTTTTTTATAATATTTTTTTTTTCAAACATTGAGAAATTCGCTTTCCCTTGGATGTTTGGATTATATTCTTTAATACAATGTATATAAAAATAATAATCTCAATTTTAGAACGCAATTACTATTCAACAATTGCAGTTCATCAATAATGTTGTTTACTTTTGTATTGATAAATATATTTGACACATTTGCATATCATTCAGAGAGAATCCCAAAAAACGTGATTCACCTAATGTTACGTTATAAAACAACTATGGTGTATTAAATGTGAACACCTGAATATGTATTTAAGTAGAATTTCAGTTATTAATAAATACTAGTGAATAAAAAGTGAAGAAACGTTTGTTCATATTTATTTTTTATAACATATTTTCATATTTTTCAATAATATAATTCAATAATTGCCTACAGTTGGCTTTGGAAATGAAATTGAACTTTTATAGTTCAAATGGCAAAATGATTTTATTAGATTAACTCTTAATGTAGGCCTGTAAATAGTATTCTTACTTTTTTTCTTACAAACTTTCAATAAAAAACAGTATTTTGTTTATCAAAGCCGCAACAGTGGCTAAATTTTAAGTGTATCAATTACTTTTAACTTGTATATGATATAACACAATCCTGGAGTAAAATAAGTTATTATTATTTTTGAGCTTCAAGAATAAAGTTCATGCTTTTAAATTTTAAGATAATAAAAATTACTTACTTAGATATTAAATTACAAGTAAAATCATTTTTTTACTAAGAATTATCATCTTATTAAAAATTATTATCTTTTATTTCTGAATGTAAATAAAAATACAACAACATTCATTTTTATACAATAAGAAAAAATATACGAAAAGAAATTTAAGTTCTTAAAAACGTAAGATTTACTAAAGAATTGAAAACTTAGTTAGTTAAAATATTATACAACATTATGAAATATATAAATGAATTTTAAATATTTTTAACTAAATCAGTAAATGGAGTTCAAATTGTTACTAAATAAAACAATGGAGTTTTATTTATATGTTTTTATAAATAAATATTTTTAATTGCGCTTGAAATTCCTTCTAAATCATCGCAGTAATTTAAAGTATGTAACATCACTTACCAAATATATTTTTGCTCATATGTAGACAAAATGAAAAATTATATATTTTTTTATGGGTTTCAGCTTCAATTTAGACCACGACAAACATGTATCTCAAACGATTCCTGCTATTTAATCCACATTCTGGAACTATCTATACTACGATATATTGCTATTCTACTGAGAACAATTGAGTGTATTCTGCTGTAATATTTAAACATAGCTAGCTTTTACCACTGACCCCGAAGCCTTAGTAAATAAAGAGCTCTATGAAAGTGAGATTAAACCTATGCTACAGTCGCCTAACCATCTTCCCTCCGATAGGATCCATACGCACATCCATTCCGCTGTTGAGTGAGTAATCAAAGTGGAGTATAACGTCCTGAAAGGGTCATATTCCGTCCAAGCAGAAACCCACAGAATCCCCCAATCAAAGCCCGGACACTTAGTTGGCCAGAGAAACTCCCCTCCGGTTTGTCTAAAACTCCCCCTTAATGGACAAGGACTGCCCAGAATCTATGTGCCGAAGCCCCCAATTTAGCAAGAGTCACGTATTTGCTCGACAGCTAGGGTTACTGGCGTAAATTTATGCAACTCAAACATAATGAATATATCGGACCGGAGTTTCGGGAATATGGAGTCTGGCTGGGTCAGGTTTGTCCTTAATGCTTCGTGTATCGCAACTAAGCTCGGCAAACGCTGTAAATTAACTTAAATTAATGCTAAAAGGGATGAGTGCTGTTTTGTGATGAAATGCTCAAATATGAAGCTCTCTGCTTCAAGTGATGAAGCGCGCCGACATCTGTGGTTAATGAAAGTCGATTTGTTAGATTGTTTCGTCTCCTGTGAAGGTTGGGCGGTGAACCAAGATTTCAATGGTACGTTTATTGTGTAAAACTTTTATATGCATTAAATTGTATTCAGAGTCAATGGTTTGCTTAGAATTGAAAGCTTAGGAAGGAGCCATGAATATAATAATTTTAATATGTGAGAAATATCTGTGACCGAAATGTTTGAATTGTATTGACCTAGTTTGCTTCAAAAGAATTTTTAAGCCGAAGATTTCATAGCTTTAAAAAAAATAATTGTTTTTTTTTTTTTTTTTTTTTTTTTTTTTTATAAAAAATAATTTTTTCAAAATCATAATTAGTTCAATTACTGAAACAAAAAATAAACATATAAATTGTTTTTTTTTTCGCTGAACAAACTTAAAAATATAGATTTGTTTGTAATAACTATTAAAGTAAAGTTTCCCTGAGAAATTGGATTTGTAATTATATTGTGAATTGATATATTTAGATTTTATTACATTGAATGTTTTTATTTGAATAATAAGCAAGAAAAGTTAAGTCATTTGAGGTAATCCAACCCATTGCTCAAAATTAAGAATTATTTCAGTTTTTCTAACAAAGAAAATCAGAGACTTTCCCCCCCCAAAAAAAAAAAAACAACAACTAGATAAGCTTTAAAATTATCATTAATTGGATTAGTTATCTGTATATATATTACTTTTTACGCCATATATTATGTGTCATTTTCGTCTGTGTAAAATCCTAAAGCAGAAAAGTTAGTGCCTCAGATTTAGGTTCGAGACGTTCAGGTTTTAATGTAATTAAAATAATGTATTAGAATTAAAAGGTATCTGTACAATAACAGTCAAAAACAATATTTGGTTCTATTCTTTCAAATACCTTCTTATGATTTTATCACAAGTCTATTTATAGTAAACTAAATAACGATTTCAAATTTCATATAAAAAAATCCAATTTAAATTTATATATTTGCTATCAGGTCATTTGTTCCCTTGAATATATATATAAACTTTTTTATTTAATTATTAATATCGTTTATAATATGTAATATAATAAAATATTATTAATATTTATTTTACGATTCAAATATACTTTAAATAAATTTAATGTTTTGTCAAAAAATTCATAGATCTCTTGTTCTCGACACTTTTAAGATAACACTTCAATTTTAAGCAAAATATGTTCGATAAAGATGATTTTGTCTTGATGTAAAAATTAAAATTTAATCATTTGCGATTTCTCATTAAATTTTAATTTTTATGAATGTTTAATTTTTTCAGAAATTAGCTGTTTTTATAGTGACTACGGTAGCTTGATAGTAATCATTGAGAACTCGAACGGGCGTTGCTTCCGTCGAATTGTGGGTTCGAATTCTGATGCCACTAAGTATCTGCTTTGTAGAGGGTTAACAGGAATCAAATCTGTTGAGGCTCCTAATCTTCCCATGATATAGTAAGAAAGTTAAGAGAGGGAGGTTCTAGTTTAGATGTCATCCTCGTCAAATAACTAATTAAAAAAATTACAAAGTCCTACAATACAAAAAATTACAATAACCGTACAGTTGCTTTTAAGTTGGAAAAAAAAACTTTCTGTCAATACATCGCTATTTTAAAATTATCTTCTGATTGCAAAACAAGATTGCAAAACTCAATGATTTTAAAAGTAGCTTTGAAAAGAGAATCCTGTAGATTAAAATAATTCTAAATTTTTTTTTTCTGCGATCTGAAAAATGCTAGCGGTAATTCTATTTTTTCGTTCAACGTTACATTTGAAGAATTGAATTTTCTTGTAATCGAATCAGGTGAGCGCTTTTGAAAATAAATAATCCTTCCCTGAAGAATTTAATCTTAGTAACACAGAGGATTTACCCATGTAATTGGATATAAAATGATTGAAATAATATAGCATTCAATCTATTTCCACATCCGATATCACCAGATACCAAATCATTCCACTGCAGGTTTGAGAGCTGAGGAAAAATGAAAGAACAAGATTGCTAGGAGACAAAGAGGATTAATCACATATAGGAGATAACGAAAATATTTATACATGAATAGATTGGTTTGTGAAGCGGAATAAATATGGAAGGGAAACAATGTACTTTCTGTCATTCCTTCGAGAAATAATAACAACATTGGAAACGATTTAGGCTTTTAAAGAGTATCATGAATTTTAAATACCCAAAGGATTTTAAGAATAAAACCCCATTTAAGCTTGAATTTATCATTTATGTTATTTTTTAAATGGAAATAGGAACTGTATCATATTGGCAGATGAAAATATTAAGTATAATTTTGATCACTTTAAAATGTCAAGCATGATATTAAATTAATTATTATTAGGTAATTCATCATTACAAATTTATCGTACTGTTAAGTATACTTTTTTAATGCCCCTCCCTCATTATTCAAATTAAATAAATTATAAAGCTAGATTAAATCGTTAAGAATTAATTAATTCCAACTGAAGAGGTATGTGCAAAAGCTGATTATGCAAGATCTCTCTCTCTAATAACTCTCAACTGGTATGAATTCTAGTTTGTAATTAAACAATAAAATTTTTACTTAACAACTTACTAGCATCGAGTGAGACACTTCACCAATATAGCTGGTTCGACTCCTATTACCAATTATTCTAACCAGGAATTACCTTGAACCGATTTTAACTACAAATGATGAACTAAAATAGATTACTTCATTTTGTAACTTACAAATATTTACTGACTTCTCGTAACCATTTGAACCTTATTCTTTTCACCATATACATCACTAGCCTCTGTTATTTCATTATACATCTGATTTTCATTTAATTTGCCCAATAAAATTTTATTTGATTGAAAGGGATTTGATATTTTATTTAATTTAAAATATACAAAATATTCCCTTGTTTAATGACAAGAAACCTGCGAAAAGTCAGAGTCCCGTTATTAAGTTTAAATTTTCCATCCTTTTACTCGTAAATATATATTAAGTGAACAATAAATATCAATAACAACTCAATAGTAAATTAATTAAGCATATAATAAATTAAATGTATTTCACACTCTGCATCAAAATTAACATTGTTGAATTAGATTTCTTTTGAAACTGTAATAAACTTAAGTATATGAATTAAAATATAAAATATATGAATTAAAAATACATAGTTTTCTTTTTAAAGCAGGAAAAAAACAATTATTGGTGATTAAAAAAATTCAGTTATTTAAATTTCTTATCAAACATATATTTTATTACTATTAATATTATTAATGTGAAAATTCTATAGTTCTAACTTAGAAATTTAATCACAGACACTTAAATTAAGGTGATAGTAGAAAGTCAATGTTCAAGAGATTATTAATCAAAATTATAAGAGTGTGATAGCATTTCAAGTAATTGCATGAAAAAGTACTTTGAAGAAACAATGTTTTATTCTTAATTAAAAATTTGTAAATGATAAAAAGTGACTTATTGTGTACATAATTTCAAATGTCTGTATATTCAGACAAAGCTAATCGAGAAAATTATTTCAATGTGTAGTAAAAAAGGCTTTTAAATAGATTCTCTTACTACAGCAAAGAAGTTAATATGAATTTATTTAGTTTTTTCTTAGTCAGGAGAAAAAATATTGGTTATCCTTAATAACTTCCGTAATTACTTAAAAAATAGCAGCATTGTCATTAGCTTAAAACTATCTAAAACATGATGTTAAGCAATAATTGAATTTCTTATGCTGATTGATAACCTTTTAGAAAGGAAATTTTCTGTGCACACCATTTTCCCTTTATTGATTAATTTATGTATTAATAGTACACTTAGAAACAACACAGCGGTTATTTTTAACAGAATTTATTATTTTGAGCTATGATCGAGTGATCAGGTTGATACCTGAAATAGAGCACTAAACCCCAAAATTTCTCATCATGCCAACATGATGACTTGAAGTCTCTATAGTTTTAATATGAATCATACCCGGTAGAAATGGGATTTCAGTGAAATCAAAAGACGTTAACCACGATCTCCATTATTTTCTTGAAGCGAAATTATCTAAATTGCATTCAAATTATATGTTCAAATGTCCTTTGAATTCCATCATTATTTCTGGAGATATATGTTAAGAATACAAAAGATTCATATAATGCATTATTTCTAGCAAGGAGAGAGTAAGCAATTAAATATTTATCATATTTTCTCTTTTAACTTTTTAAAGAGTTGTTCAATGTTGTTTTTAATACTTGCTTGATATTTTTTGTGGAATAAAATGTTTTTAGTTACTTTATGCTGCTAGTTCTAAATTTAAGAAAAAAGTTTTCACAATATGTCATGCATTTTTCAAACATAGAAGAACACTTCGAGGAATATTTAAAATTGTAAGCAAATATACCGATCTTCAGAGGTTGTCTGATCTAGAATCAAAACTGATGTTAATCGGTTCTGAACTATTGATGATCATAAGATTAAATTTTGAAATTTTAAAACATATTTGTTTTATATTTCTAAAACCATTTATACATTTCATGATTAGTTTGTTTGGCAAATGTGTTTACTAATCCGAAATTTTAAAACATTTTTTTATTTTTTAATACTTTAACAGTAACTGAATAAATATCTGTGGCTGATATTTTGGTAAATATACCGTGATAAAAGATTTAACAAAAATAATATCCATCATATGTGGGAAAAACACTCAAAATTATGTGGTGTAAAAATAGTGATGAATTTTTTTTTTATCAATAATAGTTGATAAATGATGATTAAAACAAGTTTTGTTAAATTATTTCACTGAATGGAAATGCTTGCATAATCTTCTGATATAGACATTCTTATAAATTTTACTTTATTTTCGTTATTTTTTTCCACTGACTAAATTATTTGGACATTCGAGTTCATTATTTTTCAAATATTATTACTTTAAAAGACATTTTATGCTGATATTATTTTTTTTAAATGTTAACATCTAAAATATTCGTATAATTCCTTTTAGAAGCTATTGATATATGGTTATGGGATTAAAATAAGAATCCGTGTAACTTTTATAAATACAGATTTACCAACACAAATAAGATTTTGAAGAGAAATATTTTCCTAACCTTTGCTAAGTGCTGTAAAGTAATAAAATTTGTTACAAATGTTTTACTCAAAATATACAAGTTCAAGCAATTTACATAACTCTCATGAGATAAATAACTCTAGATAAATAAGCATTTTATTATGCATGCACTTCATATACAATTTCCTAATTAACTATTATCAAATTGTATTATGATAGCAAATTCATTAAAGTGGTAAATTAATTTAAAATTAAAATTTTCAATTATAGAACATTTTAATTTTCATTTCTGAAAAACTTGTCGTGTAGGGGGTAATGTTCGTTAAATCTGTTCAGATCCCAAGTTTCCCCAATGGAGTGGTGTGGAAGATTAGAGTGAAAGATTCTAGCTGACAGGTGTCGTCTTCTCACTTGAATAAGCTTGAAAATAATAAATTCCGTCTCCAATAGACCTTGTGTTGCTTTTCAGTGTGACGTTAATAAACAATCACATCAAAATCACTTCATTTGGGAAGTTTCTAAGAAATTATGTCTTTTGAGTACCATTAATATGTTTCAAGATTAGTATTTCATTAAAAAGAGAACATGTCTAAAAATCTAAGTAAATTGAAATTTTATACATTCTCTTCAACTGGAAATAAAGTTTCCTTTGAAGAAACAAGATTTTTTGATTAACTTCTTATCTTTATATTGTTTTTTATAGTTTCTGTTAGGAAAGGAAGAAAATAAAAGTAAAAAAAAAAATGAAAACTACTTTTATATAATCAAAGTATTCTATACTCAATCATCTAAGCAAAAATGTGTCAAAAATCTTTTAGATTTAAAAAACAAAATGTCAATTTTATGCAAAATACTGTATATTTTAAAAGCGTCGCATTGATCTTACATGCTTCAATCCATCTAAAATTGTACTATTGCTTTCAATAGATTTTTCAAATAAAACTTTAACGATATTTTATATTTACTTATATCATTAAGTTTATAAGTAATATTTTTTCAAATGTAATTTTTTTGTTATTTCCTCAAAATATATACATGTTGTTAAAATTATGGATATTTACATTTCATAGCCATTCGATTGAAATATAAGTATCTCCTAACTTTAAGAAATGTTTTTGAATGTTTGGTGCAATGAATAACAAAAACATATATCTATTGATGTATTAATCAAACTGTATTCCGCAAGCTTTGATATGAGAGTGTAAGATAATTTCATTCATTTAATGTAATGTATTTCTCTTATTACAGCCTATATTTTGGTAAGCTGATTTATTTTTTAATTCTTTAGAAACATTTTGTTTACTATTTGGGTGTATTTAATATTCGATAAACATCCCAAATTTGAATAATGACTCCAAAATCTGTGAAGAATTTCATCATTAAAATAATTTTAAATAATTCATTTCTGTCATTTACAGTAATCAAAGCATTGCTACAGATATATTAAATAATAAATTGAATTATATTTTAAGTTAATATAATAAAATGAAAAAAAAAAAAAAACTAAAAAAAAAACCAGTGTAGTGATAGAGATAGGAATATTCAGAATTTTCTCACATACATGTAAAATTTGATTAATATTCTGCAGTGATATGTAATCCGAAGATGTCAAGATAAAAAGTAAGTCAATAATAGAGAGCTACGTTATTACATTTATTTTACCATCTACACACCTACTATATACATTGACTATTTACAAGTTATATTAACTTCTATAATAATCAGCCAAACTGCCTGCAATCATTTTTCCACTTTTGCGGCCAGGAGAACAAAATATTTGACACAACAAAAAAAACCCACCTTACATGTTCAAACTACAGTAGAATCTGAATAAATTTCCCATGATCACATGCACTCTGAAACTATTGATGAGACGCGCCGCTTCATTCATTTCTGGAATCAAAATAAATTACTTTCAACATTGTCTTTCAACAAAATAATAAAACTTCCTTTACTAAAACGTATAAATAGAAAATTACAAAGGTGTAAAATTGTATTTAAAAAAAAATTGAACATAAAACATTTTTAATAAATTACTTCAACACTTCCTTTTAAAATAAAGAAAGAAAAATAATGTGGTAAAATTAGATGAAGTATATTTTATTACAATTACATATATTTACATGCATTTATTATAACTGTGAAAACAATTATTACCAGGAATCATAGCTTAAATTTTATAATTTTTATAGGAATTTTCAACTATTAAAGTATTGTTGACGGAAGTCAATTTCTGTTTGAGAGACCTTATTCATTTTAGAACTAAACTGCTACTTAGAAGACAGTGAAATATTTCGGGACTAATTACTTTGTTAATGAAGTAATATACTAGAAAGGCATTAGGGTTGTTTGTTTTGGACAGTTAATTAATAAAATGTCTTAACACTGTAACATTTTATCTTTCACTTATTCCCTAATTGTTAACATCATCTATACGACAGTCCATCCAGTCTAGAATTCCGTCAGAATTTAATCTTTTAACATTCCAAAGGATTGAAATACTGTATTCTTGGTTGCAAGTTGAAATATTTTGCTGAGTTGAGTAATTCATGTAACCATAACTGTAATTCTGAGCTTTTTCTAAGAAAAAGGAAACATGGTTTTTATATTTATAATAGACGATTAAAATTTTATTTTTTTAATTTTATTAACTTAAATTTTATTTTTTTGCTTTGAAAGCGAATGCATGTATTATTAATCGCAGTTAAATTCATGTGATTTATATCAACATACATACCATTTTATTTTAAGTAAAGAACATATTTGTCGTTTGTATTATAGAAATAAAAAAATGTATTTATATTTACAGGATAACAATATTATATTGTGTAAAAACAAATTATTCTTTCAAAATAAATTTGTAAGACAATTTACGATGTTAATATTAATAAAAAATGTCTTCATTTAGAAATGCAGTGGGACGATCATTACAAATTTTTGGTTAATTCAGACAACACTCACGGACCACTTTAATAGGAACAAAACCATTACATAGAATTAAACCGCATTTGTTTGAATTATTCTTCTTTAATTAGAACCGTTCTTCTTAACCATTTAATAAAGAAATTTCTTTAATGTTGAAATGCGAAAAATTTAAAAGCAGGTATTGTTTTTATCTAACTCATGAAATCATAATTTCGCTATATATAATCATTTAATGAATCCTTGAATAAACAACGCTAAAGTAGTAAAAAAAACATACCTTTGCATTTCCGTTTCAAATATAATTATATGTTTTGCAGAAGAAATGCTATTTTGGAAAATAGATCAAAAATCAATGACATTGCAACGCGTGTTTATCGCAGATATTTTGAGCATTAGGCTAACATATTTTTATCCTTATAGTTTATCGTCTGTCTGTATGTAAAATGATAAGAAATAATAGATAAAATAAAAAATACAGAGTTGAAACTTGATTATTTTTATATATTTTTTTCCTCACTAAACAATGAGATCGCAAAAAAATGGGCTGGATAAATTATTTTTATAAATTTATTCAATAATGTTTTTCAACTAACATAATCTTCATGTAGGACTATTTCCTTAAAGGAACTAAGGAAATACACTTATTATATTTGCATTTGTGTTTTATAAGATAATTGCAATGATATTATGTTTCATTAAGATTTCCAATTGCTTTCGAAAGCAATAGCTCAAAAATCAATACATTTTGTAATTTAATATTATGTTGCCAATGAATGTATTAACAAAATTATTGCTTTAGTAATATTTACGCAATTTTAAGAAAAAATAATTAAATTTTAAAAAAATTCAGGAAACAATGTAACGTTTATATTTTATATTATTTTAAATAATTATTGATAATATATATAATATAAATGACAACTTAGCTTGCAGAATTAATTAAATTTTAAGCAATTATTAGATCTGAACAAAACATAACTGAATATGCATTAAAAAACGTTCCATAAGAACATGGGTATCTAGTCAAAATTAATATCAAATTTAAAGCAAACATTTCGTAATTACGTCGCTATTCCAAAAATTGTGGTGTGTTTTATATTCAATATTATAGAAAACATATATAATGGGACTCTTAATTATTATTAGATTTATCGTATTAATGCAACCATATAAGTAAAAGAGTTTTTCATGAAATATACAAGCAACTATACAATGAAATATTCAAACCCAATCCTTACATCGATTTACATCTTTATAACGATTATATACAATTTACAGTTTTTATTTTTGATAATGTGATAGTGTTTATTTTCAGATATATAAATGGAGGAAAATCAAATATTGAGACTGATCAATATGATCTAAAAGTTCTTGTAGGATAATAAACGAAATTATTTATGTTTTGAATTATTAGAAAACCTGTTACTGTTCTTTGTCAAATCACGAAATAGGCAAACATGCAACAATTTCAATATTCTTGTAGACGCTGCATAAGAAATTCCGTGTATTAATTTTTATTTTTATTCAGAATAATGCATTGGCAGTTTGTCTTATACATCCGATCAAAGATGACAGGAAAAAGCTTCTAAAGTTTAAAAGAAACCCCTTAGAGAGAGAAGGTGAAGATAATTAATTTTATAATATAAATATTCTAATAAACAGTTTTGAACGAAGCAAATATTGAAACTTTCTACCAAAATATTTTTCTTCTCAATTTATTTAAAAACTGATTTAAAATTGAAGAATCAAGCTGATAACATAATATAAAAATATATAATAACATTTTGTAAGTAAGGAAAATATTATGAATAAAGCTACATATTCTACCAATTTCTAGTTACAATGTTTTTCACTTCCGATAGAAGTTCTTTGAAAGACCAGTTATATACAAACAAACTCACATAAGTAAGCAGAGTCATGTCAATTTTATACATTAAAAATGAAATTACCGTTTCAAATTTTAACATTGTAACTCCTTATCTAAAGAAAAATAAAGTTACATTTTTTTCATCAGCAAGATACTTTTTTAGAAAATAGAATACTCTAACCGATTTTGGTTAGTGTGCATTTTAGCCCCCACCCTTGGTTTTTAGGGATAACTCATTGAGTGTAGTGTACCTCTTTAGGTTAATGGAAGACGTTCGTTCATCCTGCTTATATGGCAACCCTAAAACTCACGAAATTTTCATCGTCTTAGGAAAAAATTACGCATGCGCTAAACTGTGTGACTTCCTTGTGTCATACCCATGTCCATCTATGTTAATTTCTTGCTTCCATTTACGTCCATTGCGCATGCGCTACATTTCTTTGGGCCAATCAAAGTAGTAGGGGACAAATGACTTTGAAAATTGGGCGGTAAAATTGCTAAAGTCTTACCCTGTACCATTTCTTTTGCTTCGTGACCTACTGCAGTTACGAATCGTTTTTTTCTGTCTCCGTTTTTAAAATCTTTATAAAAATGTCCGAAATGAGCGAATGCACTGGCCGATGTTTAACCTTTTGAGGACGGCTGACCGATCTACAGGCCAAAAGGTATATACCCTTAAAAGCCGGCGCTGACCGATGTAGCGGCCAAGCCGTGCTTTCCCCTGTAAACAGCTTTCGAATCAGCATGAGGCCTATTATAGCCCCGGAACATCATCTGCTTGACCGGTTTCTTTTGTATTCAGAAGGGAGGGGGGTAGAGTTTCCTCTTTCACCCTTACCTAAAAATCCCTCTTTTTTCCTTCATACTCAAATTCTCACTAGCGGTGAGTGCATAGTTATTTTTGTAAGTGATTTTGTCATCTCGATTACTTAATCATTTCATTTTAAATTAATTTGATTTTTAAAAAAAAAAATGCCTAAACGTAAAAGAGAACTTACCACGGAAGAGATTCAGAATATTTTAGCTGATTTAGAGACGAAATTTTCGATGAATCTGATTCTGATTGTGAGTTAGAAAATGAGGAAGATGATTTAGATCAATTTTTAAATTTGAGTCCAGAGGTTGAAGATGAGGTTGTCTCCGAAGAACAAAATAAAATAATCTGGAACGTCCCACAAATAACCCATAAAGCGACAATTTTACCTTTCACAGGAAATAATGTGATAAAAGGAGCCGCTGTAATGAAATTATTGGATTAATATGTTGAACTTAAACAATATTTAAATATTTAGAAATAAATTTTTAATTTCTAGTTCCACTTTTTTTATTATTAAAGAGTTCCACTTTACTTTATTATTCAAATAATAATATATATAAATATTACTAAGAAATATATGTTACATAAAAATTTTATTTCCAAAGTTTATTCAAAAAAGTGTTATAACTTTAAGTGGTGATTTTTTTTTTATGATTTTTATTTTATTTTTTTCATACTAAAGAATATAATTACATATTTTCATAATGAATGTTTTTTTACTAATACACGTATTGCTATGCATTTTGCAGATTTAAAAATACCTCAGTTCTACATTTTTATTAACTTTTATACCTGTAAAACTACTTAAAATATATTTGTGGAGAATTTGAAGCAATTTTTGCATTCTGTTTTTGATGAAAATTTGTGCATAATTACACAATGTATTGCTGTACAGAAGCGTATTTTTATTATTATCTTAAGTTATGCTTATTGAAAAACAGTTTTTAAGAATTTTATATCAAAACATCAAAAAAAAAAAAAAAACCACCTTTTTTAATCGTGTATAAACAACAAAAAAAAAGAAAAAAATATTTGCAACAAAAAAAAAATTACAAAAATGTTTGTTATAGATTTTTAAAACTGTACATTGTAGTCTTTCGAATTTATAAAAGCAAGAAACTAATTCCGACATTTTTTTATTATGACAATTGATGTATAAAAGTTGAGTCTTCGAAACAAAAACTATTAATTCCGATATTTTTTCTTTCAAATTTGTAGCAGACGAATATTACAAATTCTTTAGCATAAGAAAAATTCCCCGATTTATACAAAAATCTTAGAAGCAAGAATAAAATTTTTGATTTTGTTATATATTATACTTTAAAAGTTCTACAGTGTTAGATTTCCTGATTTTTCGAAACTTAAAAGAAGTTTTTTTTTTAAAAAAATATAATAAGTTTCTTTTATAATAATAATTACGATAAAATTTGCAAAATATTCTAAAAAATATTTGAAAATAAATATAATCAGAATCTAACAGATAGTTACATTGAAATAAAAAAAAAATGTGTTCGTTTTCTTTTTTTCCCTCGCCTATTTATTCATGAGTCACACTTTTTATGTACGATAGTACAAAGAAAGGAATGTTCGGTGCGTTCTAAGGCACCCGAACGTTTGAAACTCTGAATAGAGAATCAAATGGCTCTTGTAAATGAGCATGAAAAACAAGTTGTAAAAGCTTTCATATGACAAAGAATGCTTCTCCCTCTTGATTATTGTTGATTCTTTCAGGTTTTGGTCATTTTTGATTATCATATGCCTTTTTGGTGTAATAAAACCTAGAAATGCACATCTGCCTTCTTGTAAATCTTCAAGGTTGCTTTCATGTAGCCGGAAAACTATTCTTCCGTGGTTCTTCCTCTTATTGCCGTAATAAAGCTTTAGAAAGTGATTTCCTTTTCTGTTACATTGTCGGACACAGGATAAATAGAAACTATGCTGACCAACTTAAAAGAAGGCCTTCTACTTTGCGAACGTTATCGGGAAACTGAAAATAACCGTTCAGAGAACTGATATTATGTTAGATTTTGAGAGATAATGTAAAAAGGACCCAGTCACTTAGGGGACTGTCCAGACGAAGTGGGGGGGGGAACGAAATTTGAAGCTAAAATTTTCCTTCGTTTTGAAGAAAGTAAAGAAAAATTGTTGTCAGTTTTTTCTAAACCGATTGAGGAGTCTGTGCGTTGAGAAGGAAAGGTTTTTGTAATTATTTTGAATGTTGATCGAAAGAGTTGGCTTCGTAGGAATGTATTGGCTTTGGCTCTATCATATGCACAAAATCACACACAAAAATCAGTTTATTATCGCACAAAAATCAGAGCAGTAATCTTAGAATTAAAGCAATATTATGCAATTCTTTTGAAATTTTAAATAAAAAGTAAGGATTATCCAAAGGTTAAGAATATAACTTTTTGTACGAAAAGTGAAAAAAAAGGTAAGAAGCTCCAGTATGTTGTCATTACTTGCAAAAGAAACAATTAAGTACAAATAAGAATCATATATTCTTTTTATATAAACAAGATTACCGAGATACGTGAAGCTCCTCGGCAACTTAAAAATGTTTGCAGTCATAATATTTTGCCTTCGATATCAGCTTATTGTTTGCGTTTTACTACAAGTATTCTAAAAATTCAAAAGCATTTCCTCTTTTTTACTAATGAAAACATTTATTACTGTTGGAAAAAATATAATTTTAAATTTATTATGTGCATTTAAAGAATTTATTTTTAGGAACACGTAGGTAAACTGATAAAGTATTAATATTTCATTTATAAGTAACATAAGGGACAAAGGAATAAGACGGACCTCGTAATTTAAATGACAACCAAGTAACGATAACGATAGCCGAGCTGGAGCGTCCACTTCTAATTTCCACACCACGGCAACGTAAGGATTTTGATTTAATGCGTATCAGCTCTGTTACACGTTGGAACACCTAATAGTCACCTTTTTTTGATAAAAACACGTGGACACTACAATGTGGCACTATTTAACAAAAGCCAACATTTATAGCCTTAAGATACTCAAATTTTAGAGCATAATGCGAAACAACTTTTTTTAATGGTTTTGCTTTTTATTCATCTCATTTATTTGCTACAGTGAATATTTTATCATAATTTTCAGCATATATAGGAAGAATTAGATCAAAGAAAAATAAAGTTTTCATTTTTGAAAAATGCTTGTTAATAAAATTTAGACTTAATCTTAGGATTCATTGAATATTATGAATATTAATGTATCACAGTATAATGGATTACGGAACAATAAAAAATGACAATTATACATCAATTCTATCATTCCTTCATGGAAGATATATAAGAAAATTCTTAAGAGTGTTTAAATTTTTAAGATTTTTCTGGCATGTTCTAAAAGAGAAAAACAATTATAAATTAAGTAAT
>BMAW01050330.1:0-43235 GCA_019974015.1 Nephila pilipes
CGACAAAATTCTAAAATAAAACTTTTTAGAGGCAATTCAAATAAACATAAGCAGATTTTTACCTCAAAAAATTGAGGATACACAAATGAAATTTTTGTTTAACTACCACTTGACTTCTTTTTGCTTGCTACTAATAATCTAAGTTTCGGAAATTTTATCTTAAACTTTTTCAACTGTTATTTCTGTCTTTTGAAGTTGGTTATGAGAATATAAAGCTGTAATTTTAAATGGAAAATGGCTCCTCGGAAAGAGACTAGTATTGATGTAAGAAAATTTATATTAAGGTTATTTAAGAAGAGAAAATCTTATCGTGAAATAGCTGAAATTGTCGGTAGAAGTCACTCATGTGTCCAGAAAATCATTGGGAAATTTAAACTCAATGGATTAATTCAAAATAAGAGTGGAAGAGGAAGGAAAAGTATTCTGAGTGATGTAGCTAAAAGGAAAATTTAAAAGATATCAAGATTAATCCTAAACTGAGTGCAGTCAAACTAGCTGCAGAAACTTCTCGAATAATCTGCAGAAATGTAAGTGCTGAAACTGTGAGAAATGTGATTAGACATGCTGGATATAGCAGTCGAGTAGCTAGAAAGAAACCTTTCATAAGCTTACAAAATCAGAAAAAGCGTTTGGAGTTTGCAAAAACTCATCAGTTGAAGACAGAAAACTTTTGGAAGAAAGTTATGTTTAGTGATGAAAGTAAATTCAACATTTTTGGAAGCGATGGTCGTCACACCGTTTGGAGAAAGCCGAACACCGCTTTGGATCAAAAAAATTTACGTCCTACAGTTAAACATGGTGGTGGCTCCGTCATGGTTTGGGGTTGTATGGCTGCAAATGGGGTAGGAAATTTAGTTTTTATAGATGGTATAATGGATCATAAGCTTTATATAGACATACTCCGCAACAATCTTAAAGAAAGTGCACAAAAATTGGGTTTAGATGGAAATTTTATATTTCAGCACGACAACGACCCCAAACACACGGCACGTAATGTCAAAATGTGGTGTCTTTTTCATTGTAAACAGCAATTGCACACACCGCCACAGTCCCCTGACATCAATGTCATAGAAAGTTTGTGGGCCACACTAGAAACAGTGGTCCAAAAACACCAGATTAGAAACAAAGCCCATTTAAAGCAAGTGTTACAAGAAGAATGGGATAAAATATCTCCAGATACCACTAAAAAATTGGTCGAATCGGTACCAAGACGTTCGGAGGACATTATAAAAGCCAAAGGACATGCAACAAAATACTGATACTGTCTATGCATGTAATATATCGAAAAAATTTCATTGGTGTATCCTTAATTTTTTGAGGTAAAGATCTGCCTATGTTTACTTCAAATATTTGTGAAACTTTTAATTTTAGATATTTTTTTGTTGATTTTCGTTATTTTTACTGTAAATAAACCCTTTTATTACGTGTAAAAGTAAAAATACGTCTTCTATTCTAGTTAATGTGTTATTTTCATTAAAAGTTGGATTTATCAAGTGAAAGTAAAGTGTATCCTCAATTGTTTGAGCCACTGTATAATGATGGTTGAAATTCAACTATCTTCTTAGACGATTACATAGAAAGAAAAGATTATATCCAGGTAAAATATTTTATTTACAAAAAAAGACTGTTCTAAATGCTGAAAATAATTAAAAATGACATTTTTATGATCAAATTTGTGAGGGAAAACATCAGCTAAAGGATTAAAAACGTTTGTACATGATCCGAATTGGACACTTTATTAAAGTCATGAAATTTTCTTTGGACATGTATGATAACGTTTCATATTTCAATAGTTCAGTTACGTATTTTTTTTAGCTAAAGTAATTTTAGTAATTTATGAGTTATACTGCTGGTGTTTGATTGTAGTTGCAGAAAATTAAGTTCTTCTTAACTTTCGTTAATCTCTTCCCTGCTGGACAAGTGGCTGCGGTAGTCGAAGGGTCATGGTCGCGGACACTTGAGGCTAAAGTTTCATAGAGTCATAGTGCCAATTTGGCGTTGGACGTTCGCTCCAATTCATGTGGCCGCGGTAGCCTAGTGATCATAATTTTGGATTCGTGGCCGATGGTTTTCGTTCTGTCGCAGGTTCGATCCTTGGCCTTGGTCGCGGGTTCTATCATTGACCGATGGGCCGCGGTAGCCTAGTGGTCAAGGTCGTGGACTAACGGCCGGCGGTTTTCGTTCAGTCGCGGGTTCGATCCTTGGCCGCTAAAGACCCGCCGTGTAGCCGAGGATGATGCGCGTTAAATCTGTTCGGGGCCCAAAGTCCTCCCGTTGGCGTGGTGTGGATGTTAGGAGAGGGGGGTGCCAGCTCGGGTGTCATCCTCGTCACTTGACCGTGGTTCAAAATTACGAGGTCCGTTGCCAATAGCCCTCGTGTTGCTTCTAGTGCGATGTTAATAAAAACTGAACTAAAAACTAAATCCAAGACAATTCGATAAAGTTAGAAAAATGAACTTGGAATAAATTTTAAGTTTTAGCTAATATATTTCTTATTCTAAGCAGAGAGGGCATCATGACCCCGAGGCACCTTAGTGATCTTTTTCTTTCCCATGGGGTTTACTGTCTTTGGTAAACACGGGTGATGCACTCCCGGGTTATCCTAGCGATCCTTCTCTATTTTCGACCCTCCTTCTTGTCAACCATTTTTACCTTTTTTTCAACTTCACGTCTAGACCACAGTTTAATCTTGTTTGGCACAGCATAGCCATATCTGGCTCTTGCGCCAATAAACTTTACATTCATTCATTCTAAGCAGAGAGACGTCATTGATACCAAGTACGATAAACAGAGGGGGGTTGGGGGGAAATAAACTATATTATATCTTAGAACCATTATAAACCAACTTTAATGACATTCGTATTTAAACGTGGTCTCCATGATCATGGAACAGTGGTTTTAATATGGAATGGTCTCTCTTTGACAAGTGAGTATTTACAGGTGAATGCTATCGCTTGATGGTCAGGAATGCTATCGGTTCTTTCGGGCTGTAAGGCCGTTTTCTTAATCTTTGAGGCGACCCTGCATCCCTCCCGGTGATGCATTTAAATAAGAATATCATCACGATTTGACTCATTTTCTCACACGAATTCTGTAAAAACAAACGATGGTCGGTCGGACACTCAACAAACACTTCACACTCAAGAGAGATACTATCCCAACCATCATAATATTCAATGCTATCACTTATATCTCGGTTATGTAACTGTCAACTTTAAAACTATTTATTTTAAAAAAATTAATGAATGCACCAAATAATGGTCTTCTCATTGCGTACATGTTATTCATTCCTTTCGATTCTATTATCAGAGCTTCTCTTCTGCTATACGATGACATTGGACTTGTTATTCTCTAAATTCATAATTTTAAGGTAAATAATTGATTATGGGACAGAAGCCCTTTATCAGTATCCATGCTGATTCCAAAAAGAGAACTAAATTACGGCATGAATTATAGAATCTAAGAAATAACTTTTTTCTATTACAGAATCCGTTTCATTTTTGGGTATCGGATGTCTCGCATCTTAAAATTAAAATGTAACATTTCGTACAGGTATGCTAGCAAGTTGACCCGTGTGGTGACCGGGGATGACAGAATAGTCTCACTGTAGCTCATGCATGTCGTAAGAGGCGACTAAAATGGGTACCCAGCGTCTGGGGGTATAGCCAGGCACCCTGCCCCTGGGGATTATATCAGGGGACCTCAGGGACTTGCCTTCTTCAGGTAAGTACGGGCATCATGACCCCGAGGCACCTTAGTGATCTTTTTCTTTCCCATGGGGTTTACTGTCTTTGGTAAACACGGGTGACGCACTCCCGGGATACCCTAGCGATCCTTCTCTATTTTCGACCCTCCTTCTTGTCAACCATTTTAACCTTTTTTTCAACTTCACGTCTAGACCACAGTTTAATCTTGTTTGGCGCAGCATAGCCATATCTGGCTCTTGTGCCAATAAACTTTACATTCACTCACACTCACTCATGCTAGCAAGTTTCTGAGTTACAGAATCTTAATGAATTCAGCACCAAAGGTTAAATGACTGCCTCAGACACTTGACACGATAAGAAATTTGTAATCAACATTATCCTATGCTTTTGGAACTAAATGATATAGATACTTTTCTTCTAATTCTAAAATATTAAAAAATACGGGTTAGAAAATGGCATTGTAGCAGACCAAAATTTACATATTTGTCTTCCTCTTGTCAAAATCCCTCAAACCCACCAATTTCCTGCATTAGCTAACTCTCAAACACTTGCCTTCTTTCTGTAAATACGAGAAACATGACCCCCTAGATACCCCAGTGAGCATTCTTATCAACTAGGCTTAGCAAGTTATCGTTGGCGCAAGAGCCAAATCTGGTTATGTCACGTCAAAAATTTGTCTTAACTGTAATCTACACCAAAGAAAAGGAAGGAAAAAGTACAAATTGGTTGACGAGGAGGGTGAAAAATAGAGAAGGAACGCTATGGCATTCTGGGGTGCGTCCCCCATGTTTACCAAAGACAGTAAATCCTATGGTGAAGAAAAAGATCACAAGAATATCTCAGCGTCATGATTCCCCACATGTACCTAAAGATTGTAAGCATCTGAGAGAGCCACAAGTATGCGACCCTGACCACCAGGCTTCAGTAGCCAAGAGAATATATTGAGAAGGGGGTTACTTGCAATAGTCTTCTTTTCGAAGTCTATAAGTATAACTCCCTTAGCTTTAAAAAAAAAAGTCGTCATATATTTAGACCAATTAAACCAACTTCGTCAAAAAAAAAGAGGTACTTTTTAAATCATCTTTCTTCACTTGAAGACACGGTGATTTGCTGCACTTGTAATATATGTGCACTAGAGAGTGTTCAGCTAAAAAATAATCTTTATTTTAGTTAAATATACTTGGACTATGGATATTAAAGTGTTCTATCATCAAGAACTTCTAAGACTTGCCACAGTGCGAGTATTATTTAAAACATGTGATGCACCAGAAACTTGTGATGCGGATTGAAAAACAGTGTAAAGCATTCCGATCAGGAACGATATTCATTATCTGTATAAATAGAACTACCGACCAATCAACTTCAATAGATTAATAAGCTTTCTTTTGAATTCTGACAATATTCATCTCTGTTTGGAGTTAAGGGGAACCCGTGTGGTGACCGGGAATGACAGAATAGTCCCACTGTAGCTCACGCATGTCGTAAGAGGCGACTAAAATGGGTACCCATTGTCTGAGGGTATAGCCGGGCACCCTGCCCCTGAGGATTAGATCAGGGACTTACCTTCTAAAATTAAATATAGGCATCATGACACCATGGTACCCTAGTGATCTTTTCCTTTCTTATGAGGTTTACTGTCTTTAGTAAACATGGGTGACGCACCCCCGGGATACCCTAGTGATCCTTCTCTATTTTCGACCCTCCTTCTTGTCAACCAATTTTTGACTTTTTTTTCCCCACTTTTTTTCATGTCTGGGTCACAGTTAAATCTTGTGCCAATAACTTTTACATTTACTCACTCACTTTAGGGGAAGGGGAGAAAGATGATTAGGAAAGTTATAGTTGAGTACATTTGTGTTTAACTAAATTTAAGGGGGGAGGGGGGAAACACACGCTAAGTGTAGTCTTCTATTGTTCAAACGAGATTTCTCGAATAACTTCAATATGTGTTATTTTAAAGTATATATGGAAGTTATTTCAAAGTTGTGTACCTGTGCTACAACTGAGCTGAAATGACATGACTAAGATGTGCACAAGACATTTATTTGAGGTCAGAATTAGTTAGATTCGGGAAGACTTTAAAAAATTTTACGGAATTAATAGTACGATGATGTCAGTGATTAGTTATTAACATCATACTGAGAAGTAACACGAAGGCTTTTTGCCACTGATCTGGAAATTTTGAATATCTATCAAATAACGGGTAAGACATCCGAACTTGTACCTCCCTCTCCAAACTTCCACAACATGCCATCAGAAGGACTTGGGACCTGGGCGAGATTAATGGGCCTCAGCCCCGTCACATGGCAGATCTTTCGTGGCATCAGGGCTTGAATCCACGATTTGACGAAAACAACGCCGTCCGTGAGTTCGCGACCATGATCACTAGGCTGCTGTGGCCACTTTATTTTAATAGTCTAATTGAGGGCTAATAAAACTTTCGTCTCCGAGCACGTGTTATTAGGAGGAAAATGTTTACTTCTAGGTATCTATATCCATGCAAACTTATACAAAACAATAAACTAATACAAATATCTTATTTTAACAAATTCTCATGTACAAGTGTAAGCACAATTGCGTTCATTAAAAGAAAAATTTGTTACAGATTTGATTCACAGTTTTTTTTTTTTTTCAGCAATCATCAATGTTGAATAGAACAAATCAATTCCACTTTCATGATATCTTCGTATTGCTCTTTTATTTTTAGAAAATCAATGCCTCTGAAGTGCTGCGTAACATGTCGTTGGCAAGGTGTGGAAGTTAGGAGAGGGGGTGCGAGCTCAGGTGTCGTCCTCGTCACTTGACCGAGGTTCAAAAATACGAGGTCCGTCGCCAATAGCCCTCGTGTTGCTTCCAGTGCGACGTTAATAAAAACTAAACTAAACTAAGCTGCGTAACTTGTATTCCTTAAGTTTATAACAAAGAACTTTATATTAATTGATATTGAATGAAAATACCTTATTAGATTTTGTTAATTAAACTTTTAATTACTTTAAACTTTAGAATTTCTTTAAAACCTCTACGTCCTTTTTCTTATTGTTTCAAGTAATATAGGTTGTATTAATGTTTTACTTCAATATAAAGAAGGGCGTCTAACGGGTTTTAAATAGTAAGCTTCAGTAGCTTAAAAAAAAGGAAATCCTCTTTTTACTGTGAAAAGAAGATTTCACAGTGAAAGTACGACGTTAATTTGTGAATATTCGAAACAATATTTTGGAAAATAATTTTGTGGCTCTTTTGTATTTGAAAATTTGTTCAATGTTATTAGATGAGTCAATGGAAAAAAAATTAATGAAATAAAACTTTGCTGTGTTTAAATTGATGACAATGCATAGGTGGGTAATTACTCAAAAAATTTTAGCATTGTGTACAAATATTGCATTTATATGTTTTCAAAAGAATTGCCTCGTGTGGAGCTACGTAGGTAAAACCAATTCATAAATATGTATGTGACGTATACAATGCATGCACACATTATATAACATGATAATATGAATTACTGTATTGAATTTGTTGTAAATAGATCAATCTTGAAGTAAATTGGTTTTAAGTATGACTGTGTTCCAGTTATTGTAAATGTATTTCCTGTGCAGTTAGCGGCTAGTATTGGAGTAAATGCAGAAAAACTTATGAAAAAGTGATAGAGATCACGAATTTATTAATAAAAAGTTGGGTTTTTAATGATGATGAGGATTCCGTTAAAAGTCAGAGTTTATTGAAACCTCTAGAACACGTTTTATTTATTGAATTCTGATATTGAAAATAGATACTTACGTTATATGGCACATGGTAAAACTATTTCTGCAATAAAAAATAATTCAAGTTTTAACCACCTGAAGGAATTATGGCTCCTAAAGAGGGACAAAAGAAATCTGACAAAATCATTACAATTTATTCAGTTGCAGAAGGGGCTGAACGTATGTTCCATTGACATCAAATTATGTTTTGAAAGCGCATGTTCAATGGCAGCGCGAAGAAACTTTCGAGGGATTCCAGCAGCATGGTGCAGAATAATGCTCGCTTTCGACTCAGATAAAGTCTTTATTCCTCCTCCATAAACACGGTCTTTTAGGAATCCCCACAACCAGAATTCCCAGGGAGTTAAATCGGGTAAACGAGGAGGCCAGGTATCCGGAAAAGCTCAGAATACTACACGATTCTACAAATTTAGCTTGAAGCAGTTTTTTACTGGGCGCCCAATGTGCGTATTTGCTCTATCTTGCATAAAAACTGTGGCCGGCAAACTTTGCCGTTTCTGTAAAGCAGGAATGACCTGCTGTCGAAAGAATTCACTGTAACGTGCACTAGTGACGGTGCACGTTTTAGAACCTTGGGGGATGAGAGTTTCATAGAAAAACTAAAGGTAAAATCAGCAGTAATCAGTCACGAAATCAAAATACAATGGTTGTTGGTGTAGAACATTAGGAGGTGAAGCCCCCCATATGCGGCAATTTTGATTATTCATCGCTCCATTTAAAGGAAAGTGCACCTCATCTGACCATAGAATTTTCCAGCATCAATTTCCATTCTTGCCAAAAGTCGGCAAACAAAATCAGAGCGTATTTGGTGTTCTCGAGGTTGCAACTTTTACATTACGTGGTTTTTGTATGGATACTATTTTAAAATGGATTACAGAATTTTTCGTATTGTCGACCATGGAATCACCGACTCTTGTGACATCGATCGAGCATTTGATGAATAACAGCTGAAACCGGCGGCTCTTTCAACTACAACAGTAATGACTTCTTCCATAGTTTCCGCTCTTTTCCTGGTAGTACACCTTTGTCTCCAGTTCTCATCAAATTTCATAATCATATTCTTCAAACCAATCTTAGACATAGGCCCTTTTCGCAGTTCCTTTAAAAGGCGATATTCACTCTGTGCAGCTAAGCTATTGTGCTGCCGTTCTGATAAAATAATTTTACCAGTAAAGCTCGGTCTTTCTTCTGTAAGGGCGTGATTAACTATGACAAAAAAAAAAAGATAATAGAAAAAAACGCAGAATGATTTTCTGTCTCTGACTGAAAATCTTTTTATATGTTTGGCTATTAGCATAAGGAATTTTGAACTATTTTATTGAAGAAATCATTCAAAGCCGTTATTTATTAATTATAATTATAACCCATTAGTTTGATCAAAAAAGTAATTTACTTTCAAAAGGGGAAAAAAAAAACACAATACACTTTTCAAGACGGAGAAAATTATTCTCTAAACTTTCATTATGCATTCATTATATGAAAGACTAAACAAAATTTCAAGCTCTCTCCAACCAGACACATCACCAAATGAATGAATGAATGTAAAGTTTATTGGCACAAGAGCCAGATATGGCTATGCTGCGCCAAACAAGATTAAACTGTGGTCTAGACGTGAAGTTGAAAAAAAAGGTAAAAATGGTTGACAAGGAGGGTCGAAAATAAAGAAGGATCGCTAGGGTATCCCGGGAGTGCGTCACCCAGACACATCACCGAAATTCTGATTGAAGGACGTGGTTATTCACATATTTTCCCGACTTATTAATATACGCTGACTCATTCCTTTTCTCAATCATAGCATTCATTTTACACATGTCGTTATATTTGTGTAATAACCGCTATTACAAATAAAAATAAAAATTCTAATTCAAATTGAGGTGTTCGCCATTTCGCTTTTAAAGAATAATTTCTATCATGCTGGGATTTCAATATGAGATAACTTATGAGTAAGATTTTGTAATGAAATAAATACACAACGGTTTCACAATACTTATAAATTCTTCCAAAAAACATTACTTTTCAGAATTTTTTCTTTTTAATACATAGAATAAAATTATTTCTTTTATTCTAGTCTTTCATCACTAACCTCTCAAAATCGCAAATTTTCGCCGGTAACTATTTGAAACACTTCAATTTCTGAATGATAAGACCTCAGATACTTGCTTTCTTCAGGTAAGTACGGGCATCATGACCCCGAGGCCCCCTATTGATCTTTTTCTTTTCCATGGGGTTTACTGTTTGTGGTAAACATGGGTGACGTTCCCCCGGGTTACCCAAGCGATCTTTCTCTAATTTCGATCCTCCTTCTTGTAAATCAATTTCTGTCTTTTCTTCCATTTCTTCTCGTCTAGACCACAGTTAAATCTTGTTTAGCGCAGCATAACCCTAATTGGCTCTTGCGCCAATAAACTTTACTTTCTCTCTCACTTCTAAATGATAAATTTAGATTACATTCTCAATGGTTTAAATTCACACTTAATGCGTAACACTTGACAGATAAAAAAACCCGAACACAACCGATCAACTTTCGAATTTCACTACTGATTATGCTCTCTTCAATCGAAGATTATCACCACTGGACAGCAAATTTTCTTTCAAAATTCTCCCAGACGAATATTTTTTAAAAAAAATTCCATTCTGGAAAGTGATAGTTCAGAATCAACCACAAATTGTAGAAAAGGAACATTAAAGAAAAGGTCATGTGGAACAGAAACAGGTCACACTATATATGTGTGTATTGGAATAATATGACAAAAAAAATTAGAATTCTTTTATTTTAATTCTATAACTCGAATTTTAAGATACTCGTAATCTCATATCGATACCCATGCACAAACTAGCTTCGATTCTGGAAGCATAGAAAGAGGGGGAAACGAAAAGCGGTATAAATATAAAATTTCAGTCATTGTATTTGCCTGAATTTATAATACTAATAATTGTTAAGTTTTCTTCGCTGTTCAATTAATACATATAAAATTATTTTGTAATATGATAATTTAAGTAGATAACAAAAATGAGAAATTTTAATGGATTACAAATTTTTATTACATTTTTATTTCATTTACATTTGTTGTATTTTATAAACACATAACTATGGGGAACTGTTAAGTGTGTTTGTGTTGTATGTGTATTTACTATTGTTCATCTGTTTATATCGTATTTAAAATCCAAAAGTAATAATTTTTATTCCGTTTGACCTAGCTTATTATTCAAGAAATTATCACAAAAAATATAAACTATATTTACGTAGAAAAAAGATTTTGGAAATAGCACATGTTTTTTAAATACATTGGCATTGTCATATATCATTAAATGCTTATTGTATGAAGAAAGGTAAGAGAAATTTGCTTTTTTTTAAAAAAAACTATGTATCATAACTGATGGAAAATTGAGTTTTTAAGATAAAAAAAAAAGAATGCACATTTACACGTATTACTTACGTGATCATCTATTGTAGGAAACAGATTGAAATATATCTATGATTAAATGAAGAATATGGAGCACGAAAAAATGTTCTGGTTCTGACATATGTGAACACCTTTACGATGGATAATATATTTGCAAGGTGTTAAAATAGAAATGGAGAGCCGCGCTTCAAATTTAAGAATTGATAGCTGTCGTGTTTTTTTTTCAAATGCGACGCTAATAAATACTCAGCATTTATAATTTTCGTATACAGAATTCAACCTCAAACTAGTTTTCCCCCCATCCTGAATTGGAAAATAAAGGCAAAACTATGAGGATTAACTAAGTGATAGTATATGACGCAAGAGACAGGTGTGGCTATGTGCCAAGTTTAGTTTAGTTTTTATATTAATGTCGCACTAGATGGCCATGAGCCAAACAAGATAAAGCTGTATTATAGACGTTTGAAAAAGAAAAAAAGAATTGGTTGACAAGATGGAGGCTCGAAAATACGAAGTGTGACTAGTAAATGAAGAGACTGATGCTGCCACAGAAATACTCAAGCGATAAACGCCAGCCACCGGTAGCTGTTGAACGTGAAGAGCTTTCAAACACAGTGCCTCCTAATCTTGTAAACTAATCCATAAAGACGTAGTGATCTTTAGTTAGTTTCGTCTTTTGTTTCGCCGGAAAAATAAGAAACAATAGAGCAGTGAAATCTTGGGAATTTCACATGAAACTTGGAAAAATCGTCACTAAAACTTTTAATTTCGGAAAGAAGTGCATGACAATGAATGTTTATCAAGTACACGTGTTTGAGTTGATAAGCGCTTTCAAGATGGCCGAGAAGATGTTGAATGATCATCGTTCCACGTCAAAAATGGATAATATCAAACAAATCGGTAATCTGGTTCAATCGGCATTGTGATGAAATAGAGACGCAATAATTTTGTAAATTTGAGTAGGATAAAGCTTTGATATCTATTTTTTCCTGCTCTTTAATCAATAGATTCCTTCAAGAAAACGGTAAGCTCAAAAGGTTCACAAAGCGTAAAAGGTTGAATACCCCTGGCCAATTCTTCAGTAACGCCCGATCTTTCGCCGAGAGGATGGAGCTTATGTTGATTCTCACTTTAGAAATGCCTCTGCTGGAGCCTTAAAGTGGATTTATCTAACACAATTCTAATAACAGTTATACTTTATTCTTTTATCACTAAGTGATGAGGTAAAAGTGTTATATTTTATGATTCTGTACTTTCGTAGAAGGTAAAATTTTCATATCATTTTAATTTCAAATGTGTGTTCAAGAACTCATTGTACATCAATGTTTTGAAATTTGGTAATTTTTAACATGGCAATCTTTTTTTCGAAAAAAAACCAGGTTTACGATCATTCTTAATAAAAAATTTAATGCAAAATCTACCGTTTGAGAGAGAGAGAGAGAATATACTATGAATTTTATAAAAAAAATATTTACATTTATTTCCTTCTGATGAATTTGGTCCGACTTCAAGTTCTGAAAACTTACGTAATTAATCATTCAAATTTGCATCAACTTGTTAAAAATCTGAAATAAAAGCACACTATTAACAAAACAAATTCCGTATCTCAGATTTCAAGTGTAATACATTACATGACTATTTGGAATTTACTCTCAGAGGATAGTGTTTCAGAATAAGTCCTTTCAAACGTGTTTATTTACTCTGTCAACATTCTAAAAGGTTTTTTAGTTTTTTTTAGTCTATTTTTATTAACGTCGCACTAGAAGCAACACGAGGGCATGCAAATCGCTCAATTCCAATACAATACGTAATCTTTGTACCTTTCCTGATGTTTTAGAATGTTTATTTCAAATCAGTAATAAGTTTCTTACAATTGTACACGTTTTACCCAATATTTTCCAGGTTTATCAACAATTGCAATGATTATCAGAAGCTTATATTTTGAGGATTATCAAGTCGTCGAATTCACCCTCTCAGCTATGAACTCAAGTTAGCAGAGAACTTACCAATTGAAAAAACTCAATGAGTGGAATTTAAAGATAACAGGTGTCTCAAAACAAAAAAAATTCTAATGTTCACTTTTCAAGAGAGCTAAAAAATTTGTAACTTTCTTGATGGAGATGGTTTAGTTTATATTAGTTTTTATTAACGTCGCACTAGAAGCAACACGAGTTCTATTGGCGACGGACCTCGTAATTTTGAACCACGGTCAAGTGACGAGGACGACACCCGAGCTGGCACCCCCTCTAACATCCACACCACGCCAACGGGAGGACTTTGGGCCCCGAACAGATTTAACGTGCATCAGCCCCGGCTACACGGGATGGAGATGGTTTACTCAGAGTAGGCGGATGATTCTTCTATTGGATATGACAATTAGAACCCACTTTTATTGTCTTCCAAGGGCAAACTAGTTTAATTAATAATAAAGTCTTATGAAAAGCATCTGCACTCTGGCCCTTAAACCTCACTTTATCAAATACGGCAAAAATACTAGCCCTTCAATGGTCGAAATTCATGTAGAAAAGTGGTGCATGATTGCATTCAATATTTCAAAGCAAATCTGAAGTCATGTTACCAGGAAATGGGAGAATTACCCCCCCCCCCAAGAAAGGATAAATCCCAATTTTGTATTTAATTCTGTAGGTATTGACCTATGCGGTCCGTTTTTCAAGTAAAACAAAAATCAATGCAAGGGATCTCTTATGAAAATTTATTTGTGCATATTTATTTCCCTTGTAACCAAGGCTATACACCTAGAAATAATTTCCGACCTGTCGTCACAATCCCTCATAGCAACACTCAGCGCTTCATAGCCAGAAGACGGAAATGCGCTAAAATATTTTCGGATAGCGGTACAAACTTTGTTGAAGCTAACAAAGAATGAAGGGATTTGTATTGGACAATAAGCAAACATAATGAAACCATTCTGAAGCTCTCTTCAGAAGAGAACATTCAATAGAAATTTATTCCACCTAGAACGCCAAATTTTGGTAGCCTTTTTGAAGAAAGTTTAGTTTTTTTTATCAACATCGTACTAGAAGAAAGACGAGGGCTATTTGTGACAGACTTCGTAATTTTGAACTACGGCCAAACGACACCCGAGCTGGCACCCCTTTCTCTTAACATCCACACCACGCCAACGGGAGGACTTAACCCCCCCCGACAGATTTATCGTGCATCAGCCCCGGCTACACGGGGGTCTTTAGCTGCCAAGGATCGAACCCGTGACGAAACGTTTGGGAAGAAAGCGGGAAATTTTTCAAATACTATTTGAAGCGCATCATTGACTAATTCTCATCTTACCCATGAAGAATTTTCGACAATTATAATTCCGAATGAAGGGATGCAAAATTCACGCCCTCTACCTCCATTTCCTATCGAGATTGAGGATATAGAAATCCTAAGGCCAGTTCATTTTCTTATTTCTATTGTAGAAATTTCTCTTGTAGATATTCAAAGCAACAAACACCAGTGGCAAAAACCCACTAAAGCAAAACAGACAATTGGGGAAAAAGGGAGCATTAATTATTCAAATAATTTGCAACAACCCACAAAACCGATGCTTCAGAAAGAAAATGTAAAATTAGAACACAATTTACCAATCTTCTAAATTGATTATGTGGGTCGCATAAATAAGATACATGGAAAAAACTAAAAGTATTCGTATTGCAGATATTAAGATAAAATTGAGTGTATTTAAAAGAACCGTCTCTAAATTCTGCGTACTTTAGAAACGCAAGAAGTACCTTTATTGCTTCGAATCTAATTTTATTTAATTATTTTATGTTCAATTTTTTTGAATAAATTTATGTGCGTTCAAATTCTTTCCTTGCAAAACGTCATATTATAGTATTTTGTTAGAAACCGAATAGCATAATTTGTTATAAGCTTGAAAGCTATTCTCATTGCAAGGCCGGGCAGCATGTTTGCGTATGCGCAATACAACCCCTCGCTTACTTTCACTTTACTCCGAGGTTCCTTCGATATGCAAGAGTAGTCTAAAAAGTAATAAGAGGCCCTGAATAACTGGAAAGGTTTTCCCTTATTACTGTGAACCATTGTGGGATCTCATCGCATTTACTGCAATCTTACTGTATATATGTTCGTTCTTGTTGTATAGTCTAATTGAACAGTGAAAGATAACTCCAGAAAGTGATTGACAAGTTAACACAAACAAAAGAAAGTGGTCCGTCGAGCCGGAGTCGAACCACTTGGAAAATAGACCTTTTCCAAATATTTAAGGTTCCAACATTAGTTTATTTTATTTGGAACTGTAACATGCCTTCGTAAGACATTAAACTTTTAATTGAAGGCCAGTTTTTTTATGAATATATATATTAACAAGATCAACGATTATAATAATAGGATCAATTCTTTCGGTTCAGATTAGAAAGCCAAAATTAAACACCTTTAGTTCCTCAGTTCTGATAACTAATTTTAACAACAATCGTCGGGACTGTATACCGCTTGTAAATAAACACAAGTTCTTCAGACTGATTAATTTATTTTTCAATATTTAAGTGTACATATATTTACAAAGAATATTTATCCGCATTTCAATGTTTGCACAAAATTTACAGATGAGATAAATAGTCGGTATCCCAAGATTTCAGTTCCTCTCGGCAATTCGGAGAGAAAGGAATGCATTTCCCTCAACACCTGCTCTTAGGCGTCACTGAACAGGAAAGGAGCTTTGGGGATGACATCTCCTGGTTCTACAATACATCTCTCAACCTCTAGCTTTGGTGATCACGTTTACTGGATTGGCTCCTGAAATAGAAGAAAAAGAAAGGAGAGAATATAGCGAGAGAAGATCATTGGCGCAAGAGCCAGATGTAGCAATGATGCGCCAAACAAAGTTGAAAAAAGACAAAGTGATTGACAAGGAGAGTCAAAAATAAATAAGGATCCCTAGGGTTTCCCGGGAGAGCATAACCCGTGTTTACCAAAGACAGTAAACCCCATGGGAAAGAAAAAGATCACTAGGGTACCTCGGGATCATGATTTCCTTACTTGCCTAAAGGAGGCAAGTCCCTAAGGTCCCCTGATATAATCCCCAGGGGCAGGGAGCCTGGCAATACCCTCAGACGCTGGGTACCCATTTAGCTACCTCTTACGACATGCATGAGCTACAGTAGGATTATTCTGACATTTCGGGGTACCCACGGGTTGAAAAACATAGTAAAGAAAACACTATGCAGAAGCAGTAAAAAAGAACCCTCTTGAGTATGGCCGACCCACATCAGGCCTTTTCATTAAGAGACTCTGGTTTTCCCAGTCTACCTAAAATACAAGCAAGTTTCACTAGATCAGACTTTTGACCGTCACTGGAGCGGTCGTAGGCATCTGTGTAAACATAGCCTTTCCCCTAAATTGATTCCATCGGGTGGAGAGAAATAAAGTCTGTTTTAGTCACCTAGTGAATTTTCCCCTACCTACACTGTTTTCACGCAATTTGATGGTAAACAAGAGGTAAAATCAATTGATGCAGAAAAATCAGTCTTTCAAAACTCATTCAGATCAGTGATCTACCGTGCTCTTAATCTTTTTCAACAAAGAGTTAGAATTCTTGCCACTACTACTTTAATACTCTTCTAGATTCTGGCCACATCTGGAATTCATGCCATTTTCCAGGGTTTTACCGATATGTTCGAAATTCCCATTTCTTCCATGTGAAATTTTGTCTATAGTCAAATCTGTAATTTTTCAGTCTTTAACTTTTTTAATAAATTTTCAATCTCCCCTGTAATCACTTAAATTTCCTGATCAGTATAAGACAGTTTTGTTATATATAAAAATATGCATTTAGTTTCCATTCCACGATATTTGCGATAAAACTCATTTTTCCCAAAATGAAATTCGCAACATGGTTTATACAACAAACTTCGGCATCGACAGCGTAATTATTAATCGCCATTAGAATTAAAATAAAAAATACTCTCGTGAATTGATTTCTTCACCTATAACACCCCTTACTTTTTTTACTATCCGATTTTAATTCAAGAGTTCCAATTTTTTCTATACATGGTAGAAAAAATTTACATCACCTCCCAAATCTATAAGAATACTTTTTGCATTTAAACATTTTATTCAATAGCTTTCCTGAATTGCTAATTAGTCTTATTTAGAGCAGTTCTTTAAAAATTGTCCAAAAGACTTTCACTTAAAGCATTTTAGACCATCCCTTATTAGGACCATTAAACTCTTCTAGATGTTGCCATACCTGGGTGAGTGAGTGAATGTAAAGTTTACTGGCACAAGAGCCAGATATGGCTATGCTGCGCCAAACAAGATTAAACTATGGTCTAGACGTGAAGTTGAAAAAAGGTAAAAATGGTTGACAAGAAAGAGGGTCGAAAATAGAGAAGGATCGCTAGGGTATACCGGGAGTGTGTCACCCGTATTCACCAAAGACAGTAAACCCCATGGGAAAGAAAAAGATCACTAGGGTGCCTCGGGGTCATGATGCCCATACTTACCTGAAGAAGGCAAGTCCCCGAGGTCCCCTGATATAAATTCTCGTTCTTCCCCGTAAAATTTTGCCAATATTAAAATCTATAATTTCAGTCTTGAATTTTTTTTTCCAATAAAATTTTAAATTTTCCCCTGCAATCGCTGAAAGTTTTCTGCTGTGTATAAAACAGTTTTGTTGACGATAGAATCGGGAATACTTTAAATAACATTCAATTAGCCCAGGTTAGCCATTTCTTTCATGATAAAGACTTTTGAACAGATTATGTCACTAATAAATGTATCTTTGTAAGCGTGGAATGTTATTGTGCAGAACTACATACAGACGGAAGCAGACGTAATTTTATTACAGTTCTTTATATCGGATTTGATCAATTTTCCGTGAATTGTTATCCAAAGAGAAACTTTTGCAAATAACTTTCAACCACATGTGGCGACAAACCTGCAATCCCCCCCCCCCCCAACACGCATAGAAAAAAGTTTTTCCAAACGTTGCGGAATCAAATACCAAAAGCACAATAATTCACTTGTGCTTTACTTTTTAGTGTCTGGATGAAAAAATATTCCATTATTGCTACTTTTCGACTCTAAATTGTCAGTTACAAACGGGCACTCACCAACACATCACAAAACAAACCTCCAAAATTTGGAGACAGTCTAAAGAAACTTGTTTATTTTCAAACGAAGTTTAATGGGTCAATATTTAAAAATACAAACATTTACAAAAGGGATATTTCCCCTTATTTCAAAAGTTGCATGAAAATTACAGAAGAAATGAATAGTCTGTCTCCCAAGATTTCAGTTCCACACCTGCTCCTCGTTGACGGTGAACAGGAAAGAGTTTGAAGGACGACATTTCCTAATACTATAATCCTATTCGTCTATATGCAAGGAAGATATAGTGAAGCACTATCTAGCAGTCCCGTTTTTATTTGAAAGGGTAATATTAACGCTACTAGTTTTTTTTTTAATTTGCCCAATGGGGGCAAAGCAAATGCAAACAAACCGAGAGAAAAATAGAAATGACCCTAATAACTGTCTAAAACGTTCTCTAGCACTCCAAAAAAGTGCCCTTTATGTGTCGCCATGAGCAGCTTGGGTCATCTTACCATTTGAATTTGCCTAAATACGAAGAGGGCAGCCAGGGTTTGTCAAGATCCCAATGCCTTGCAGAAGCTCCACCAGGCGATCATGACTAGTCGGGAGACAGAATTGAAGGACAGCTTGCCACCATCGATTGCTAGGAATATTCAAACCAAATTTAGTTCAACGCATTAACTTTATTCCATCTTTGATTACTAATTCATAACTTTTACATATAAAATGTTTGATACGTACTCGGAAGTCTCACTTGAAGTATCCTCGAGCCCCTCGAAGAGACCGTCGGCTTGTTCGTTCCCAGAAATATCCCTGTGGCCAAGTATCCATTGAAGCATCACACGTTTCGCCTTTAAGAAAACCTCCCACGTATTACCGACATTGGGAGGTTTGGTCTATTTAGAACGGACAAGTTAATTGAATGGCCTGAATTGCAGCTTGGGAATCTGAAAGATACTACTCAAATTTATCATTTAAAAAAATGATTTCGGAGTGACTCCAATGACCTCCACTTCATCGAAAATAGTTTGAATTTCCCTGCATAAGCCTAGGAGAATAAGTTCGAAAAGACACTTGAACCTGCATTAGTGAGATTATAAAAGGAGATCCATACATACACACAACCACTCCGATTCTGGATACCTTATATCAATGACAGAGGGAGTGGAATAAGAATTTCGTAAGAGGCAGATGCGGCCAAGCTGCGCCAAACAAAATGTAACTGATCTGACGTTTGAATGAGTTATAGTATTTTTTTAATGGAGCAAATGTTAGATACGGCGATACGCCAAACAAAGCGAGTGTAAAGCTAGTTTGGTGTAAAACGCGATCTGGTAGTAAACAACCGTGAAAATTTGGTCGACAAGGAGAGTCAGAAATAAAGGATCTCTAGGGTATCCCGAGGATGCGTTACCCGTGTTATCAAAGACACTAAACCCCATGGAAAGGAAAAGATCACCAGGATGCCTCGGGGTCATGAAACCCGTACTTACCTAAAGAAGGCAAGTTCCTGAGGTCTCCCGATACAATTCTCTGGGGCAGAGTGCCCGGCTATATACCCAGACGCTGAGTACCAATTTTAGTCGCCTCTTGTGACATGCATGAGCTACAATGGGACTATTCAGTCATACCCGGTCACCACACGTGTCCTAAAAGCATTAGAACTGTCGTTCCTAGAAAGTGACTTAAAATTAAGTTTGGTTGGTTTTATTAATCTTGATCTAGAAGCAACTAGATTTTCATTGGAGACTGACCTCGTAATTTTCAGTATGTCTGGTGACAACCGAGATAACACCACCCGAAACGCCCTTCGAACTGGCAACACCCCCTCCTAACTTCCACACCACGCCAAACGGAGGATTTTGAGCTTCGGCCCATTTAACGTGCATCATGCCTGGATAAACTAAGGGTCTTTTGCTTGAATCATTTGAAGTTTTCGGATAGATTCGTCAATCAAATGTTTATTTTTCAATACTAAAATGAGATTTTTCTGTATTTAACCATTTTTAGAGAATTATTTAGTCTCTACAGCTTTATTTTCCATATTCTATTCATGACTTTTTTGAAAGATTAAAATCATTAGAGATTAAGAAATTAAAATTACAAGAATAATTGTTTATAATCTTGCAAGATCAATCGACTCGTCGTTTAGTAAATAATCAATTTAACCAATATGTTTTATTAAGCATCTAATTGTTGTCTTTGTCTGAATTATCGACGGAAAATAGCAGAATTAAAGAAATGCAAGAAATCAATCACTTCAATAACATTACCATTTCTTAATCAGCAATCATCAGAGTTTAATTAATGCATATATTCTTCCGGTTGATTCTAACTAGATAGACTCTTTAATGAGGCATCATGTTCTCACTGTTGAGGCGCCATCAAGAAACTTTCTGGGTTCAAGGAAATCCTTTCTTAAAGGGCTCTACAACCTCAGATGGTCGGGTTTGGTTTTAAACTTGGCTCTAAAAGCAACTCGAGGGCTATTGGAGACTGACCTCGTCATTTTGAACCGCTGTCCATTGTCGAGGACGACATTCGAGTTGGCATCCCCTCTCTTAAATCCCACACCATGCCAATGGAAGGACATTAGACTCCGACAGATTAAACTTGCATCAGTCCCGGCTACACGAGGAGTCTTTAGTGGCATCAAGTCTGGAGCACATGACTAAACGAAAACCCCCGGCGAGAAACCGATGCCTTAACCACTAGGTTACTAGTGCCATTCAGCTGGTCGAGAGAGCATTCATTCTTATACTAAACTGATACAAGATAACAAGAACTTTCGCTGGCACCTCCATATATTTCAAAATATTCTACAAAGAGAAACTACCACATCAGATAGAGATGCAACAATTCGATAAGAGCTTGATGCTGTTCCATTGAAGCTCACACTGAAAATATATACCGATAAAGGGATCAAGATTCGGTATATAAAGTTTTATTCAATGAATCGAATGAGTGAGTAAAAGTTATTGGCGCAAGAGTCGGATGTAGCTATACTGAGCCAAACAAAATGCAACTGTGGTCTAGACATGGAAAAAAAAAAAATTAAGACGCAAATTGGTTGACAAGGAGGGTCGAAAATAGAGAAGGATTGCTAGGGTTTTCCGGGTGGCGCGTCACTCTTGTTTATCAATGACAGTAAACCCCATGTGAAAGGAAAAGATTACTAGGGTACCTCGGGGTTATGATGCCCGAGCTACAGTGGGACTATTCTGTCATACCCGGTCACCACACCAGTCACTCTTAGAATCGAAGTGCTGTTCAGTATTACTTCCCACTTTCATATAATCTCGCATTCTCTGTAAAACTGCCTAGAATATAATGTACGGATAATACACTCAAACCTAAAGCGAGGTATAACTTACTTAGCTTTGAAATCCAGCAAACCGGTGGGTTATCTTAATGTTAGTCTTCCTAAAATTCTAAGCAGTTGTTTTTCCCGTAGCAATCATTGAAACATATAGCTTTTTTCTAGTCAATCATTTTTTTGATTTAGCTATTTATATCAACCGCGACTTTTTCCACGATGCCAGAAGTTTAAGTTTTATTAACTTACCTGAATGAGACGTCTTTCTTAGTTTGTTGGTAAGGGAGCAACAAACAGCGTCGGTCAACATTTTTTCGGATACATTCGACCAGGATTCTAAACACCGCTGTCACTTCAAGGTCAGACAATTTCCCCCTTCACAAGGCAAGTAAAAATTTTAAGTCGAACATCTTATGTTTGATACATAAATTTGCGTACAGTTTTTACAGGTCTAAAGATAGCACAATCGACGAGTATGAATGTTCCATTTAATTCCGCTTTCTTCACTTTGGCAACAGTCTGACTATAGCAGAACCGAACACTCTCCTTCCGGCCGTCGCTTTTCAGAAAAGACAACGAAGTCTAGTATTTCCCGAATAACACTGAATCCCTCTTGAAAGACAGGTCTCCTGCAGTGTTTCCCCAGTATGAAACTATTCGGTCGCGGTGAGTGAGTGAATGTAAAGTTTATTGGCACAAGAGCCAGATATGGCTATGCTGCGCCAAACAAGGTTAAACTGTGGTCTAGACATGAAGTTGAAAAAAGGTGGTAGACAAGAAAGAGGGTCGAAAATAGAGAAGGATCGCTAGGGTATCCCGGGAGTGCGTCACCTATGTTTACCAAAGGCAATAAACCCCATGGGAAAGAAAAAGATCACTAAGGTGCCTCGGGGTCATGATGCCCATACTTACCTGAAGGCAAGTCCCTGAGGTCCCCTGATATAATCCCCAGGGGCAGGGTGCCCGGCTATACCCCCAGACGCTGGGTACCCATTTTAGTCGCCTCTTACGACATGCACGAGCTACAGTGAGACTATTCTGTCATCCCCGGTCACCACACGGGTCATTCGATCGTGGTATACACCCCTTGGCCTAGATGTCCGCGATTTCTGAATCCAAACAACATAATTCAAAGTCTTAATATACGCCCCTTTCCAAAGATGCTGAAACCTAGTCTATGACATCTTGTCCAGTTTTAAAGCTAAATGTCATCTTCGAAGAAACATTTCGTAGCTTGTGTGACAATGGGTCTCCATGCAGTCGCTCAAAATGTCCATTTCACAAGAGAAAATATTAATTCTCGAAACCTGTCCACCAAGTACAAAAGTACTCATTTGGACGGCAGGATAAATCCTTTAGTTTTCCAATGATTGACTTGACTCTCAATGAGAAACAAGGGTCATTGGCGGTGGACCTCGTACTTTAGCCTCTGTCAAATGACATTAGACCAGGAGCCTCCTCTCCGAACTACCACGCGTCATCAACGGGAGGACTCCAGATATTTAACGTGCATTAGCCCTGCTACATGGCAAGTCTTTAATGGCATCCGGTACCGAACATACAACTCTTCGAAAAGAATGCTTTCCAAGAGTTCGCGACGATGACCACTGGGCTACCGCTGCCACATTTGTTCTTTCAAACAGAAGAGCACACGTTACACGAAACCTTCGACTCAGCGAAGTCTCTGAAGACGACCAACCAGTTTCCTTATGTATAGCACTTTCCTAGGCTAGGGAAAGTAAAGGAATGGCTAAATTCCAATTTAGTCTAACTTCTACAGACGTAAATAGACAACTAATTCAAAATAATTCTCATTATTTCTATCAGACTGGAATTGAAATTCACTACTTAGTCTGAATGCTAGAAGAAAAGACTCGATCACAATACGGAATTCCTTATCAGAACATCAACATTGTTGATGCTTCTTAATCTGATGTTGATATAACTTCTGACGATTTTGTGAAATTATCCATAACTAGTATGTGTGTATTGCCTCTCAGTCACGCGAGTTGGCCTTAGGGCATTTCTATCAAAAGGAGTTCCTACGTTATAACGTAGCTTTAGTTTTAAATCGTTTTTGGGCACCACATGCACGACAGTTCTTGCAACCATTTCGCCCAGTTGGCTTGCGCACTATCCCATCAGGATTTCTTAATATTGTTTAATTTATTCATTACGCCAAAATGCCCTCCACCAAGGAAATCATGAATCTTTCTGTAAGGCAGTTGACTCTTGTTTACCACAGACAGTAAGCCCCCAATGGATAGAAAAAGATTTCCATGGAAACTCGGGATCATGAATGCCATATCCACATGAAGGAGAGTAATTGAGGGCCAGCTTGCATTGACCTCTCCATTTCAGTGGCTAGTTCTTGCAAACTTTTACCACAAGTTGCTCCATTTTTGCTATTCGACACGGCAAAAGTCCGCCAAATGTCCATCGTCGAAACTATATTCGAGAACCCTCTTGATGGATGCTAAATTATTTTTCCTAAAATGAGAACCTTTTATACATAAGTTGTTTGATCACGATAAGTTTATGTATCCCTATAGGATGAAATGTCCAAAATGCAAGAGGTACGAGAACGAAAGCAAACTATTCAAACATTCTTATAATCTTCCCTTTTTTCCAATTATTAATTCATTTTTATTATTAATCAACAGTCTGCATGACTTTGAATATTATTTAAGCAAGAATTCAGTATTTTGAAGTAAAAATATTCATAGTGCCATTAACGAGAAAAAGTTTCCGCTATACAAAGCAATATTTAGAGAGCTTAAATATTTTGTAAGCAATGCCATCATCTTTATTTCATTCAGATTACTGTACTGATTATAATGAACATGATTAATGAAATTCTATTATATACAATTCAGTCTAGTCCATGGAGTGGAGTAATTTGCACGATATAAATTTCTCATTCCTGAAAATAATTAATTCCTTTTCGAAATTGCAATAGAAGTAACAGGTCAATTGTAAAGTCCCCGGCCTACCATAGTAAAACACATTTTTTTGGCAAAATTAATTTTTTGTTAAACATAATTCCCTTCAAGGGTGATACACTGATTATAGTGACCCTCCAACTTTTCGATACCATTTTTGTAGTGCGATTTGTCCTTTGGTTCAAAATAGGCCTCAGTTTCGGCGATCACCTCTTCTCGAAATTTCTTCCCAGCGAGCATTCTTTTGAGATCCGAGAACAGGAAATAGTCGCTGGGGGCCAGAATACGGTGGATGAGGAAGCCCAATTCATGGATTTTTGCCATCGTTTTCACTGACTTGTGCCACGGTGCATTGCCACGGTGCATTGCCACGGTGCATTGCCTTGAAGCAGAACTTTCTTTTTCTTCAAATGCGGCCGTTTTTCGGCGATTTAGTCCTTCAAACGGTCCAATAACGCTATGCAATAGTCGCTGTTAATGGTCCTTCCTTTTTCAAGGTAATCATTGAATTATTCCATGCGCATCCCAAAATACAGACACCATAACCTTGCCAGCCGACTGTTGCGTTTTCCCACGCTTTGGAGAGGGTTCATCGAGTGCAGTCCACTCGGATGACTGTCGATTGGACTTCGGAGTGAAATGATGGAACCATGTTTCATCCATTGTCACATATCGACGCAAAAACTCGGGTTGATTACGCTTGATCATCTTCAAACACTGCTCCGAATCATCAACTCGTTGTTTTTGGTCAAAAGTGAGCTCGCGCGGAACCCACTTTGCACAGAGCTTTCTCATACCCAAATATTCGTGAATGATATTATGTACACGTTCAGTTGATATCTTTAGAGTGTCTGCTATTTCATTCAATTTCAATTTCAATTGACGGTCATTCAAAATCATTTTGTGGATTTTTTTAATGTTTTCGTCGGTAACAACCTCTTTGGGGCGTCCACTGCGTTCACCGTCTTCGGTGCTCATTTCACCACGTCTAAACTTAACATACCAATCCTTGATGGTTGATTTTCCTGGGGCAGTGTCCGGAAACTCGGCATCAAGCCAAGTTTTTGCTTCAACTGTATTTTTTCCCTTCAAAAAGCAATATTTTATCAACACGCGAAATTCCTTTCTATCCATCTTTTTCACAATAACAAAAGTTGCTTCACTCAAAATGCTATAATTCACAAACTAATGATCCCGACAGCTGTCAAATTTATACACGCATTTTTGAGGGTTAGGGCTAACTAAAAAACATATGGATTTAATTCTAGTAGTGCCATCTATGTGTCAGGCCGGGGACATTTCAATTGACCTGTTATAATGAACAATACCACCATTCAATGTCTCGGTTATTAGAGTGCGAAGTGTGATAGTGAAGTTTATCGGCGTAAGAGTCAGATATGGTCACATTCGGGCAAACAAGGCAAATCTGATCTAGATGTTAAAACTATGAAAATAGATTCTCACTTGACACTTCTTTTCGAATAAAGTTTATTGGCGCAAGAGCCAGATATGGCTATGTAGCGCCAAAAAAGGTTTAATTGCGAGAGACGTGAAAAAAAAAAAAAGAAAAAACAAATTGGTTGAAAAGAAGGGTCGAAAATAGAGAAGAATCGCTAAGGCATCCCGGGAGGTGCATCAACCGTGTTTTCCAAAAGCAGTAAACCCTTCAGGAAAGAAAAACATCACTAGGGTACCTCGGGATCATAATACCCATACTTACCTGAAGAAGGCAAGTCCCCGAGGATCCCCGATATAATCCCCAGGGGCAGGGTGCGCGACTATACCCCAGACACTGGGTACCCATTTTAGTCTCCTCTTACGACATGCATGAGTTTAGTTTATATTAACGTCGCACTAGAAGCAACACGAGGGCTATTGGCGACGGACCTCTCAATTTTGAACCACAGTCAAGTGACGAGGACGACACCCGAGCTGGCACCCCCCTCCTAACATCCACACCACGCCAACGGGAGGACTTTGGGCCCCGAACAGATTTAACGTGCATCAACTAAGGTCACTCCCTCCGTCATCCGAACCCCATGCCCCTACTGCGAAAAACCCATTCAAAACGCAGAAGAGGCTTAACTTCCACCTGGTGTCTGTACACTCATATGGCACCACGGATCGAGAGGGGGCTCCTCACCCTATTCGGGCCGTGACCAGGCAACCCACCATCACCGACTTTATCTCGGTGGGGAGCCCCGAGATTCTCGAAATTTGCGAGACCGCTCCCCCCCCCCGACTTCTTCCAAGCCTGTGGCTTCTCTTCCATCCTCTGAGGCCCCCGTCCCGGTGCTTAAACACCTTAAGGCCAAGCGGGTCAGGTTTGATCTGCCCGAGCTTTTCCCGGGACCTTCCCTCTAGAATAAGGATTTGTCATCTTCCCTCCTCTGGAGGTGATCTGTCCGACCCTGCGGGAGGCATCCCGCAAATTCCATCCGCGCCTGGAGCTACTGGACCAGTCCCCACTTTTCTTACCAAATTCCAAAGAGATTGGTCGGACAGGGTTAAGGGCATCGGGTCGGCCAAGGAATTGGACGAGGCCTACTCCCAATTCATCCATGCCATGGGCGGCAAACCATCCCGCCGCCGGAGTAGGTCGAGGAATCCAATTCCAAAGAACAAGAATTCTGGACGCCACCAACCAGGTCTGCCAAATTACCATCTAGCGCGGCAGGTCCTTCTACCAGCGCACCTTCTGCCGCTGAGCCTTTGACTAAAGGCTATGATCCGGCCGAAGCCTCCAAGCTTCAAAAACTGTTCAGGGCTAATCAGAAAAAGGCCTTGCAGTCCATCCTGAGTGGTCCTCCAAAGTACTGCTAGATCCCACCTAACGCAGTGGAGGATCACTTTAAGCAGGTCTTCTCTGAAAAACCCCACGATCCGTCCTTCAAGTTCCTGACATATGATGATCATGTGGCTTGCCATCTGGTCACTGACCATATGTCCCCGGAGGAGATCTGGGACAAACTTCGATCATTGAAGAACTCTGCCCCTGGTCCCGATGGCATCTTCTATTCTAACTTCAAGTCTTTGGGCCCGGGTGCTCATGGTTTAACGGCTTTCTTCAATAAGGTCCTAGACCTCTCATCTGTTCCCTCCTCTTGGAAGTAGGCTAAGGTAGTGTTGATCCCCAAACCCGGGGACCCTCTCGATATTTCTAACTGGAGTCCGGTTTCTCTACTTAATACGGGTGGGAAAGTCTTCTCAGTGGTGCTCGCCGCCCGCATCAGCTCGTGGGCTAATATTAACTCCCGTCTCTCCTTTTCAAAAAGGTTTCCGAGAAAACGATGGGTGCGCCGAGCACAATTTTCTCCTCCACCAAGCCATCACTAACGCCAAGCGTCTTCAAAATCTCTCGAAGGCCTGGCTCGACTTGGAGAATGCTTTTGGCTCTGTTCCCCATCGTTTCATTCTCGCTGCCTTCGAGCACGCGGGTGTTCCCTCGAGCACCGTATCCATCATCTCGGCCCTTTATACCGGCAGCACTAGTACCATCCGTAAGAGCGCCGGTGGACAGGCCCCATCGCCATGTTGGCTGGGGTACGACAAGTCTATCCCCTGAGCGCCATCCTCTTTAACAACTCTTTGGAACAAGTTCTGAGAACCGGTATCTCCACCCCCGGGTACCATCATTTCGGGCAAGAAATTAAGATTTTAAAATTAGTTACTAAAATTTAGTCAAATTGATATACATTTTTGAATTGACATTAAAAAAACAATATCTTGAAACTACTAAAAGAACTGTGAAACATCTGATGTCATTTGTTGCAGCCTATGTAGGCGAAAAATCTCTTGAAATGCTGCGAAGAAATACAGAAACATGTTGAATAATGAAGAGGACATTATAGGTAACAAATTTCTAGAATTATTGTAGTTTTAAAAATACTTTGCAGTGAGAAACAATCACAATAGTCATACAGATATTTCTTTTTAATAATTTTTCATAATTTAAAATGTTGTTGCTTTTGTTTATTATTCATGGAAAATATTTTAGAAAACAAAACAAAAACGCCATTAGCTACCTTTCCATTCCTTATTTAAAGATGTTTACATTGTGATAAAATAGAGACGCAATAATTGTGCAAATTTGAATAGAATAAAGGTTTGATATCCTATTTTTTTCTGTGCTTTGATGAAGAGGTTCCTTCGAGAAAACGGTAAGCTCAAAGGGTTCCCCAAGTGTAAAAGGTCGAATACCCCTGGCCTATTCTTTAGTAACGCCCGATCTTTTGCCGAGAGGATGGAGCTTATATTGATTCTCACTTTCGAAATCCCTCGGCTAGAGCCTTAAAGTGGAATTATCTAACACAATTCTTATAGCAGTTATACTTTATTCTTTATCACTAAGTGATGAGGAAGAAGTGTATTATATTTTATGTTCCTGTAACTTCGTGAGATGGTAAAATTTTCATACGATTTAATTTTAAATGTGTGTTCATGAACTCATTGTTCATTAATGCTTAGAATTTCTCAATTTTTGCTTAAATGTTTTAAAATTGATACCTTTTTTGGAGAAACCTCATGTTTACGATCATTTTTAATAATCAATTTAATGCAACATTTACCATTTCAGAGAAAGAAAATTTACTATAAGTTTCATAAAAAAAAATATTCACATTCATTTCCTTCTAATGAATTTATTTGGTCTGGCTTCAAGTTCCCAAAATTTACGTATTTCATCTTTCAGATTTTGATCGACTTGTTCCAAATCCGAAATAAAAGCAGCACACTATTAGCACAACAAATACCGTATCCGAGTTTTCGATTTAGATTCATTGCATGCTGAGAGTAAATTCCAAATAGCGTTGCAGAACAAAACCTTTCAAACATGTTTATTTCCTCTGTCAACATTCTAAAAAGTGTCTGTTCCAATCAATTTTTTTTTTTTAGTTTTCATTAACGTTGCACTAGAAGCAACGAGGGCTATTGGCAACGAACCTTGGTTAAGTGACGAGGACGACACCTTAGCTGGCACCCCTTTCCTAATTTCCACCCCTCGCCAACGGGAGGACTTTGGGAAGCGACAGATTTAATGTGCATCAGCCTCGGCTACACTGCGGGTCTATAGCAGCCAAGGATCGAACCCGCGATTGAACGAAAACCGTCGGCCACGAATCCTAAGCCATGACCACTAGGCTACCACGACCTAGTCTGAAAAGCAAGTAATAAGAGTGCCCTGAATAATGGGTACGTTCCCCCCCCCTTATTACTGTGAACTATTGTGGGATCTTCCCATCGCATTTAATGCAATCTTACTGTATGTTTATTCTCTATCTGTAGTCTAATTGAACAGCGATAAGACAACTTGTCAGTTACTTTTTGGAACGTTCAACAGTTCATCTAACACACGCAAAATAAGTGGTCCGTCGAGCCGGAGACGAACCACATGGAAAATAGACCCTTTTCAAATATTTAAGGTTCCAACGTAATTCGCTTATTTTATTTGGAACGGTAACATGCGTTCATAACGTCTTCAAGCAAGAGTTTTAAGCTAGCTTTTTTTGCGAATTAATATTAACTAACTGAACGATTATGAAAGATAAATTTCAGTTCAAAGTCGAGGACAGAAATTAAACACTTTCAGTTTCTCTGTTCTTATAATTTGTTTTAACAACGTCCATCTGGACTGTACACTGCTTGTAAATAAACAAGTTCTTCAGACTGATTAATTTATTTTGTCAATATCTAAGTGTATATATATTTACAAAGAATATTTATCCGCATTTCAATGTTTGCATAAAAATTACAGATGAGATAAATAGGTTGTCTTCCAAGATTTCAGTTGTTCTCTGTGATTCGGAGAGGAAGGAATGCATTTCCCTCAACACCTACACTTGGTTGACACTAACATTCATGCTGAACAGGAAAGGGACGTGGGGATGACATATCCTGGTACTACATATTTCAATCATCCTCTAACTTTGGTGATCACGTTTATTGGATTGGCTCCTGAAATAGAAGTAGAAAAAGAAAGGAGGGAAATAACATAGCGAGTGGAGGTCATTGGCGCAAGAGCCAGATGTGGCCATGATGCGCCAAATAAAGTTGAAGACAAATTGGTCGATAAGGAGAGTCGAAAATACATAAGATCCCTAGAGTAACTATGGTAAACACTGACGCACACCAAAGATAGTAAACCCCATGGGAAAAGATCACTAGGGTGCCTCGGGCTCATGTTGCCCGTACTTGACTAAAGGCAAGTCCCCGAGGTTCCCTGATATAAGCCCCAGGGTCAGGGTGCCCGGCTATACCCCCGGACTTTAAAATGGGTACCCAATTGCCTTTTACGACATGCACGAGCTAGAGTGGGACTATTCTTTCATTCCTGGTCACCATACGGGTTGCAATAACGTAGTAGAGAAAAATATGTAGAAACAGTGAAAAAGAATTAGTCGCGAGTATAGCCGACCCACACCGGACCTTCTCGTTAGGAGAATCGCTGGTTTCCCACTCTACCCAAATTCAACGCTTTACTAGATCCGACCTTTGACCGTCGTTGGAACAATCGTAAGCATTTGGGTAAAAATAGCCTTTGTCCCAAATTCACTCCGTCGAGTGGAGAGAAATAGAGTCTGTTTAGTCTCGTAGTGAATCTTCCCCTATCTACTCACTCTTTTCATGCAATTTGAGAGTTCTCTGCATCAATTGACTTCACCTCTGGTTTACGATTCCACCTCTTGCGAAACTAGTCTTTAAAAGTGTGATCTACCGTGGTATTTTATTCTTTTTCAAAGAATTAGAATTCTCCCTTCTGCTAAACGAATTACCTTACCTTTCATTTGCATTTCTCCTTTCCGCATGGAATTCCTGGGATGAAATCCACTTGCTATTCGTGTCTGCGTTCATAGATTTTAAATTCTATGACAAACTGTACTTCCCTCACTATGCACTCCACGTTTCTTCACAGGCGTCTCTTTTCTTCATGGTTTTTCAAGTCATCGACTTTACAACGTCCTTATATCTATACATATACGACTCATTGAATTATCCAAATCAGGTCGAGAAATTTCATATCCATCTCCCTTGGATTAGTAACAATTCAGGAAATATTGGAACCATTAAGTAAACACTGATCGTTCGACGATTCATCACTCTGTAGCAGCGCTTGATTTTCAAACTACGAGTTTTACAGACGCTTCAAACACATTTAAATCATCAGCACGTTACGTAAAACATTAATCCCCATTGTTCCAAGAATATGCATTTAGTTTCCATTCAGCGATATACGAGATAGAACGCTCATTTTCCCAAAATGAAATTCGCAACAAGGTTTATACAACACAAACTTTGGCATAGACTGCGTAATTATCAATCGCCAATAGAGTTAAAACACTCTCGTGGGTTTATTTTTTAACCTATAACATCCCTTAATTTCGTATAATCTGATTTTAATTCAGGAGGTTCAATTTTTTTCTATACATGGTAGAAAAAAATTTACATCACGTCGCTAATTTTTAAAAATACATTTTGCATTTAAACATTTTATTCAAAAGCTTTCCTGAATTGCTAATTAGTCTTATTTAGAGCAGTTTTTAAAAATTGTCCAAAAGACTTTCACTTAAAGCATTTTAGACCATCCCTTATTAGGACCATTAAACTCTTCTAGATGTTGCCATACCTGGGATTCGTACCATTTTCCTGGGTTTTACCGATTGGTTTGAAATTCTCATTCTTCCCCGTGAAATTTTGCCAATATTAAAATCTATAATTTTTTTCAATAAAATTTTGAATTTTCCCCTGCAATCGCCGAAATTTTCTGCTCTGTATAAATCACTTTTGTTGACGACAGAATCGGGAATACTTTAAATAACATTCAATTAGCCCAGGTTAGCCATTTCTTTCATGATAAAGAAAGACTTTACAGATTATGTCTCTAATAAATGTATCTTTGTAAGCGTGGAATGTTATTGTGCAGAACTACAAACAAACGGAAGCAGTCGTAATTTTATTACAATTCTTTATATCGGATAACAAAGCAAGGTAAACTAATAAAATCTAAAGTGTAAAACTATTGCAAATCAATTCCAGTACAGGTTGCGACAATCCTGACATTCCCCCCCCCCCAATACGCATAGAAAGAAGTTTTTGAAACGTTGCGAAATCAAATACCAAAAACACAATAATCCACTTGTGCTTTACTTTTCACTTTTCTTTAGTGACTGAAAGAAAAATATTTTATTGTTGCTACTTTTCGACTCTAAATTGTCAGTTACAAACGTCAACTCGCTAACTCATCACAAAACAAACCTCTAAAATTTGGAGACACCGTTTGAAAATAAACAAGTTTCTTTAGACTAAGTTTTATGGGTCAATATTTAAAAATACAAACATTTACAAAAGGGGTATTTCCCCTTATTTCAATAGTTGCTTGAAAATTACAGAAGAAATGAATAGTCTGTCTCCCAAGATTTCAGTTCCACACCTGCTCCTCGTTGACGAACAGGAAAGAGTTTGAAGGACGACATTTCCTAATACTATAATCCTATTCGTCTATATGCAAGGAAGATATAGTGAAGAACTATCTAGCAGTCCCGTTTTTATTTGGAAGGGTAATATTAACGCTACTAGTTTTTTTTATTTGCCCAATGGCAAAGCAGATGCAAACATCTGTAACAAAAAAAAATGGAAGTGAACCAAGTCTTCGTCTCAAAAATGCTCTAGAACTCCAATAAAGGGCCGTTTCTGTGTCGCCTCAAAGTGACGTAAGTGATCTTACCATTTGATTTGCCGAAATACAGAGAGAGCAGCCAAGGTTTGGGAAGATCCCAATGCGATGGAAATGCTCTGCAAGGCGATCATGACTATTCGGGAGACAATTGAGGGACAGCTGGGCGCCGTCAGTTCCTATGAATATTCAAACTAAATTTAGTTCTACAACGCATTAACTTTATTCCATCTTTGATTACTAATTCATAACTTTTACATATAAAATGTTTGATACGTACTCGGAAGTCTCACTTGAAGTATCCTCGAGCCCTTAGAAGAGAACATCGGCTTGCTCGTTACCAGAAATATCACTGGCCAGGTATTCATTGAAGCATCACGTTTCACCTTTAAGAAAACCTATCACGTATTGCAGACATTGGGAGGTTTGGTTTATTGAGAACGGACAAGTTGATTCAATGGCCCGAGTTACGGCTTGGGAATCTGAAAGAGACTACTCAAATTCAACCTTTAAAAAAATGTTTTCGGAGTGACTCCGATGACCTCCACTTCATCAAAAGTAGTTTGAATTTCCCTGCAGAAGCCTAGGAGAATAAGTTCGAAAAGACACTTGAACCTGCATTAGTGAGATTATAAAATGAGATCCAGATATACACAACCACTCCGATTCTGGATACCTTATATCAATGACAGAGGGTGAGTGAGTGAGTGAATGTAAAGTTTATTGCGCAACAGCCAGATGGGGCTATGCTATACCAAATGTGATTTAACTGTGGTCTCTAGACAAGAAAAGACAAATTGGTTGACAATAAGGGTTGAAAATAGAGAAGGATCGCTAGGGTATCCCGGGGGCGCGTCATCCGTATTTACAAAAGACAGTAAACCCCATGGGAAAGAAAAATATCAATAGAATGCCAGAGGGTCATGATGCCTATATTTACCTGAAAAACATGTTCCCGAGGTATCCTGATGTAATCCCCAGGGGCAGGGTGCCCGGCTATACCCCCAGACGCTGGGTACCTATTTTAGTCGCCTTTTACGATATGCAGGTGCTACAATGGGACTATTCCGTCATTCCCGTTCACCACACGGGTCTCTCACACGCTTATTCAGAAAAGCAAATTTTTTCAGAGTTGGGAAGAGATAGATGACACCCACGACTGAACGAAACCGCCAGTCCACGACCTTGACCACTAGGCTACCGCGGCCCCCTCATTTTGCAGAAACAGTCGGATTTCTTCCAAGCACTCTAATCTTTGAAATACGTTCTTGCAGTTCAACCAATCAACAATTTTATACATCAATAAGCCATTATACACCCAAGCGATTTCCTTTAACAAACCATCAAACTCTTAAATCGGGTCCCGAGACCGGGATCGGATCCCTACTTCGGGTCCACGATGCAACTACAATAGCAAACGTTCGTTCATAATACGCTTCCTAGTGAACTTTGTGATCGGTGACGTCCCAAAATATTGCGTCTCGTGCCATTGCTTCGCCATCCCTGCACTTGGCCGTCACAATCACGCTTCGGGAGTCTGATGCCCGAACTAACCTGAAGGCAAGTCACCGAGGTCCTCTGCTATAATCCCCAGTGGCAGGGTGCCCGGCTACACCGCTCCCGACGCTGCATACTCATTAGAGTCCTCTTACAACACGCATAAGGAACTGTGCAACTATTCTTTCACACGTGGTCATCACATGGGTAAAAGAATTTTGGAACGCTTTGATGAATATAGTGTTAAACGCTAGCAGTTATGAAATTAGACTATAGAGTTTGAAAACTGAAGCATGTAGAACTAATAGATTAGATGTTAAGTTTTAGGAAAATCCCGAAACTTACCAGAAGTATACGGAGATAATGATAATCTCAAAAGGAATAGTTGAACAGGGTTTGAATAACGTGACTGAGTGGAGTTTGATTACGCTTAAGCAAAACCAGGCTATGCTGCACCTCGAATAACCCGAAATGGTTTTATTTACCCCATAAAGGTGTTCTTTGAGATGCAAGAGCAAGTGGTTTCTCTAGTTTAATGATGCGATAGCCAAATGAGATCATGCACTGAAGAGCTGCAACCTAGACGGATGAAAGAATCGGCCTACAAGGATCAAAATTAGATCACTAGGGTATCCCGAGTGCACGTCACCCGTAATTAAACACCATAGATAAAGATCATAATGATTCCTTGTACCAGAGATGATCCCTCGGGGCTGGTTCCAGCTATACCGCTAGAATCTGTAACCATTTTAGTCTCCTATTACGACGTGCATGAGCTACAGGACTATTCTTTCGTACCTGGTCACCATACGGGTTTTCAGAGAGCAAAACACAAGGTTGCTCGTAGTTATTGATGCAAGTACGCACCGCATAGGTGCTTTAATGTTTTCATAATAGTTTGTGCAATTTTAATTGTTTTGAATGCACCAGTTTGAATAATAGTCACTAGTTTTTACTATTCATTGCAATATTGTTGAAATTCAATTTCATGCTAGTTCAAATTTTATGCTATTCCAAATTATTCGGAACTATTTAAATTTTAATCAATATTTTTTGTATCCGTGCAGGATGGAATGCTCAAATTGTAAACAAATAACTATATGAAACGGAGAGGGATTTATCAATCCATTCATTCTGGTTGTCGGGGACAATCATTTCATGTTTTCGAATTGCGCCATGCACCACAAACAAGAAAACGGATTAAAAAATATTTAGGAGTTGATGGGAAATTGAATTTTCTAACTGATTTCTCTATTCATTTTCGTTGTTAAGAAACCATTTCCAAGATGGAATTTCCATATCGTAAGCAAAAATAAGACATTCGACAGAAAAATAAGCCGCTCTTACCAAGATCTTCAACTTACCATTGGTGAATAGTTTGTTCTTTGACACGAGGCAGAAACCGACTCCATACCGAGTATTATCAGTTAGAAAATATGCAAACTTTATAGTCTCATTGAACAATGCAACCTTAAGAAATGGTGAATATTTGAACAGACCTATAATACAAATTAAAAAATATAGAATTTCGTCGAGAATTGTTAGCTTAACTAGTTTCTTTCTTGTAGAAATATTTAATCTTAGAATAGAGCTCTTCTGCGTAACGCTAGAATCTCCAAGTGAAAAACTATCCCATTACAATTCACAAGTCTCGAATAAGTATTCATTCTAGATTGTTTTGCAGGTCGAGCAACATCAGAAGGGGGGAAAATTCCAGGAATCGTAAATGTTTGCTATCTCCTAAGCAATATCTGGAACATTTGCGAATTGGATGTTGGATCAAAGTAATTCTATTTTTGCCGATTAAATCTGCATTTTGAAAACATTTAATTTGTATAAATAAGTAAATTCTCATTTTAATTTTTGCAACATTATTTTGAATGCACCAGTTTCTCATATTATTTAGTCACTAGTTTTTACTACATAATCCACTGCAATATTGTTGAAGTTCAATTTCTTACTATTTCAAGTTGTTTGACGTGTATGCTATTCCAAATTGTTCGATAATATTCTAAATTTTAATTAACATTTTTTTGTATCCCTACAGAATGGAATGTTCTTTTTGTAAGGAAAAATACGAAACGGCAAAAGAATTATCTATACACGAATTTTTGCATTCCCATAATATAGATGAATTTCAAGTTTTCAAGGTGCGAGATTTACCCCAAAAGGAAATCCACATCTTGGAAAAATATAGAAGAGATTAGAGGCAATTTGACATTCCAACCGATTTCCTTTATTCATCCTGGTTGCCAGGAACAACCATTCCATTTCCAAGATTGAATTTCCATATTGTAAGCAAAAATAAGACACTTGATAGGAATAATCTCTTATACTCTTCCAGTTTATTCATATTTATTAGTCAACAGAGAATGTACGATTTGCAATGTTATTTAAAGTGTTCGTTCAGTATCTTGAAATAAAAGTGTTCATAGGGCCATTAACGAGCAAAATTCTGCGCTATTATAAGCAAAACATGCAGAGATTAAATTCTTATGACATTAATATTTTGTAAACAATGCTCTCATTTTATTTGATAGCCTTCAGATTCGATTAATCATTTTCATTATAATCATTGGGATTCCATACAATTCAGTCTTTGTAGCATATTAAGTAATAATTTGCTAGATGGATTTTTCCTTAGTGAACATATTAAGGTACAAAATTTTTTTAAATTGCTTCGAAATTTCTATTAAAGTTAAATGAACAATACCATCATTCAAGATCTTTCACCAATGGTAAGTTCAAATTTATCTTTGCCTCATGTCAAACAACAGAGCCCACAATAAACATTTTTTGTCGGAAAATATGCAAACTTTATCCAGTCTCTTACTAGAACAAGAAAGCCTTAAGAAATTGAGATTTGAACCGATTAATATTGTAATTTAAAAAGAATTGATATCGTGGAGAATTATTTTAAATAGCTAAACTTTGTTTCTTTCCCGAATAAATCTTTGAATGGAACTCTTCCGTTCTCATTAAAATTTATAGAAGTCTCGAATTAATATTCATCCTAGATTGGTTTTGCAGGTTAGACCTCATCAGAATGTGGAAAAAATTCCAGGAATAGTACTGCTCCTCAAGTGTTTCGAACACTTGTGAATTATATTCAGCATCTAACATTTGTATAAATAAGAAATTCATGTTAGTTTTTGTAACTTTTTGTTTTGAATGCACCTAACTGAATATTATTTAGTCACGAGTTTTTAGTACATAATCTACTGTAATAGTGTTGAAGTTCAATGTCTTACCACTTCAAGTTGTATGAAATGCAAGTTATTCGAAACTATTTAAATTTTAATATTTTTGTATCATTACAGAATGGAATGTTCCTTTTGCAAGCAAAGGTATCAATCGGCAAGAGAATTGTCGATTCATACCTTCTTACACACTGGTTGTCAGGAACAACCAAATCCAGTATTCCAGATGCGCATTTTACCACAAAGGAAAAATCGCGTGTTGGAGAAATATTTAGAAGACGAGAAATTCGACTTTCCTGTCGTTAAACGATTGAAACGAAAGATTCCTGCTACAGAAGCTGAAATTCTTACTATTTCAAGTTGTATGAAGTGCATGTTATTCCAAATTATTCGAAACCATTTTAATATTTTGTTTCCCTCCAAAATGGAATGCTCCTTGTGCCCCTGCAATAAGTCTCAAATGTGCATCCCTACAGGATGGAATGTGAGTGAGTGAGTGATTGTAAAGTTTATTGGCGCAAGAGCCAGATATGGCTATGCTGCGCCAAACAAGATTAAACTGTGGTCTAGACGTGAAGTCGAAAAAAGGTAAAAATGCAGGATGGAATGTGCCAAATGTCAGCAGATGTATGAAACGCAGGATTTATCAATCCATTCCGGTTGTCAGGAACAACAGTTTCCTGTTCCAAGATGGAATTTCCATATCGTAAACAAAAATAAGACACTGTATAAGAATAATAACTTCTCTTCCATTTCATCTTTTGATTTATAACGAATATTACTAATGTATCACTAGAAATATACAAATTGTTCATTCAGCTCTTTAAAATAAAAAATATTCTTAGTACCATTTGCGAAGAAAATTCTGCCTTGGCAGACGCAAAACTTGCAGAGTTTAAATACTTGCATCCTTAATATTTTTTAAACAATGCTATCATCTCGGATTGCCTTCAAATTCGATTAGTAATGTTCATTATAATCATTGAAGTATTGAGATTCCTTACAATTCAGTCTCTGTAGCACATGGAGTAATAGAGATTCTCCTTAATGACGTTATTAAAATAGTAAACTTTACGCTCCTTTTCGAAACTTCTACCAATATATAAAATGAACAATACACCATTCAAAGTTTGTAATTGCTTAGAATGAATCATTTTTTGAATTTTATTTAGTCACTAGTTTACATAATCTACTGTAACATTGAAGTTCAATTTCTTACCACTTCAAGATGTATGAAGTGCAAGTTATTCGAAACTATTTAAATTTTTATATCCCTACAGAATGGAATGCTCATACTGCCATCAAAAGTATGAATCGGCAAGAGAATTGTCGATTCATACCTTTTTACACTCTGGTTGTGACGAGCAACCATATCCAGTATTCCAAATGCGAGTTTTAAAGAATAGCAGAAATCGGATACTGGAAAGGTACTTAGAAGAAGGGAAGTTTGGCTTCCCGTTAGAGAAAAAAAGAAATCCCTGCTAGAGAAGTTTCAATAGGCAATTCTTCAAAGGTTCAGAAAAGAATTTTAAATGACATTCTACATTTGCTGATTCGCTTTTCTGTATTTTGAAAACTAACATTTAATTAGTTTAAGTAAGAAATCGATTTTTTCCCATGATAGCTTTTGCAACTTTATTTTAAGTGCACCAGTTTTAGAATATTATTTAGTCACGAGTTTTTAGTACATAATTAATCTATTGTAATATTGTTGATGTTCAATTTCTTACTATTTCAAGTTTTTTGAAGTATATGCTATTCCAAAATGTTCGATAATATTGAAAATTTTAATTAATATCTTTTTGTATCCCTACAGAATGGAATGCTCATACTGTAAACAAAGGTATGAATCGGCAAGAGAATTGTCGATTCATTCTTACACACTGGTTGTCAGGAACAACCAGTTCCAGTATTCCAGATGCTCATTTTACCACAAAGGAAAAATCGCGTGTTGGAGAAATATTTAGAAGACGAGAAATTCGACTTTCCTACAGTTAAACGATTGAAACGAAAGATTCCTGCTACAGAAACTCAAATTCTTACTATTTCAAGTTGTATGAAGTGCATGTTATTCCAAATTATTCGAAACCATTTTAATATTTTGTTTTCCTCCAAAATGGAATGCTCCTTGTGCCCCTGCAATAAGTCTCAAATGTGCATCCCTACAGGATGGAATGTGCCATATGTAAGCAAATGTATGAAACGCAGGATTTATCAATCCATTCTGGTTGTCAGGAACAACAGTTTCCTGTTCCAAGATGGAATTTCCATATCGTAAACAAAAATAAGACACTGTACAAGAATAATAACTTCTCTTCCATTTCTTTTGATTTATAACGAATATTACTAATGTATCACTAGAAATATACAAATTGTTCATTCAGCTCTTTAAAATAAAAAATATTCTTAGTACCATTTGCGAAGAAAATTCTGCCCTGGCAGACGCAAAACTTGCAGAGTTTAAATACTTACATCTTTAATATTTTTTAAACAATGCTATCATCTCAGATTGCCTTCAAATTCGATTCGTAATGTTCATTATAATCATTGAAGTATTGCGATTCCACACAATTCAGCTTATGTAGCGCATGGAGAAAGATTCCTTAAATGAAGGTATTAAAATAGTGAACTGTAACTTTCTTTCGAAACTTCTATGGAGGTAAAATGAATACCACCATTCAAAGTTTAAACAGTTCAGGTTTATTTTACATTTGAATTTTATTTAGTCACTAGTTTTCATAATCCACTTTAATATCGTTAAAGTTCCATTTCTTTTTATGTCAAGTTGTATTAAATGCAAGTTATTCGAAACTATTTAAATTTTTATCACTACAGAATGGAATGCTCCTATTGTAAGCAAGGGTATGAATCGGCAAGAGAATTATCGATTCATTCTTACACACTGGTTGTCAGGAACAACCAGTTCCAGTATTCGAGATGCGAATTTTAAAGAATAGGAGAAATCCGATACTGGATAGGTATTTAGAAGACGAGAAATTAGACTTTCCTGTAGCTAAACGATTGAAACGAAAGATTCCTGCTGTTATTCCAAATTATTCGAAACTATTTTAATATTTCGTTTCCTACAAAATGGAATGCTCCTTTTGCCCCCAGCAGTAAGTCTGAAATGGAGTTATCCATGCGGGCGTTCCTGCATTTTGGCGACACGTAGCAACCTTTCCATGTTTCAGTTCCAATCGAAATTTAAAAATAATTTTTATGTTTCAACAAGATCAGAGATGGTAAATGAATCTAAATGTTCCTACAGTCACGAAAAAATAAGTCTCTAAAATATATTCCGATTGTCATATTTAATTCGCAATTAGTATTTTACAAATAATTTATTTCATGCTAGCTTTAGAAACTCGCTGGTTACCTTTTTGAATGCACGAATCTTTGAATATTTACTCGCAATTGGGAGTGCGTATTACACAAATCTATTCAAATAGAATATTTTTCCTAGCGTCGTCAAATCCCATGTCGTTTGTTATTCCAATTCTTATTTGAAGGCATTTAAATTTTAATTACCCTTTTTAGGTATCCACACAAAATGGAATATCCATACCGTCGTCAGAAATTACACCCAAGAACGGAATTAGTTCTGTTAGAAATACAAGAATACATCCACATTTATAGCCATGGAGAAAGATAATTTAAAAATGGGGAAATTGAAAGAATTTCCACAAAATAAGCGCATATTGGAACATTATAGGACAGATTTGACTTCCCATTGCCAAGCATGTCAGTTTTAAAAGTCCTTAATTATAAAGCGTCAGTATGGCATTTCCATTTAAAAAGGGGGGAAATTATGGCGAATTGTCAGAGCGAAATTATCTGATGCAAAGGCTGTAACATTCATGAACCGATCCACAGTTCGGAATACGTATACAATAACACTGCATTTTATCTACAAAACATTTCGCAGATTACATACGATAGCACCAAGAAACTAGAAAGGACGGCAAATAATTACGAAAAAACTGAAGAATAGAGTCAGAAAAACTAGTCTTTAGCACAAAACCTCGTTCTGCGTTTCTTATTCCGTTGCGTAAAATGGATGTCTTATGGCAGCAAGTACAAAGTCAAAATATGCAAAAAAGGAACTGTACCTTGAATAATTTCAATATTACAAATTCAAACATTACCAAAAGTTGGTGAACTGGGTTTCAGCGTCGTATAAATTTCTATACGTCTGAACCGAATGGCAATATTTGGTAAACTTGGAGTTTTTTTTCATCTTCGAAAGATCTCATTTGCATCGACGAATGAAATCCACCTTTAGAATGACTTCGTCGAAATTTTCCTGAAAGGGAATTTTTAACTTTTAGAAAAAAAATAGAATGTCAATCTAAAGGCATTAATTATAATCGAATATTTAACCTAACTTTACATTTGAACGGTAAAACAAACTTTTCCAGAAAATTATACCTAAATTATATCATTTTGTGTTCAATGCTACTGGTCTTGAAAACTAGCATGTGGCATTTCGAATTTAGTGTCTTCCCCATCTAGAATTGCAATGCTTGTCATGTATAGATAGTTAGTTTTTTTTTTTTATTAACGTCGCACTAGAAGCAACACGAGGGCTATTGGCGACATGTATAGATCGTAGCTCTTACCATATCAAATCAGATTTAAAATTTGTATTCCGATATTATTCGCTGCATTTTAAATAATTTTTGCTTCAACCGGTTGAATCTAAACATTCTATTCCTGTATATGTGTCATTAAAAAGAAATAATTTTAGATAATTAGTGATGCATGTTCTTTAACAAGATTATTAATGTGTAAAAAAAAGAGCATTTGAGATATTATATAGGATCCATAAAGACGCGTTTAAGATCCTTTTTCTTATGCTACAAAAAGAAATTCTAAAACACTTCACCCTCGGGGCTTGCCTTTAGGTAGGTACGGGAATCGTGACCCGGAGTGATCTTTCCCATGGGGTTTACAGTCGGGTAAACACTGACGCCCCTTCTCAGAGATACTCTAGTTCTTTATTTTCGACCCTCCTTGTCAACCAACTTTCACAGTTGCATCTTATTTGGCTCAGCATAGCCATAAGTGGATCTCGCACCATTAATATTCCCCATAACTCAATCTAAAAAATTCGGCAATTCTAAAAAGTGTTGTGCGATGAATCTGTAATCAGAATATCAATATTTGATTTTACATTTAGTGAGTGAATGTAAATTTATTGGCGCAAGAGCCAGATATGGCTATGCTGCGCCAAACAAGATTAAACTGCTGTCCAGACGGGAAATTGAAAAAAAGATAAAAGTGGTTGACAAAGAGGGTCGAAAATAGAGAAGGATCGCTAGAATATCTCGGTAGCGAGTCCCCCGTGCTTACCCAGGACAGTGAGTGAGTGACTGTCGATTTTAATGGCGCAAGAGCCAAAGCAGGCTATGCTGCGCCATTACCCAGGACAGTAAACCCCATGGGAAAGAAAAAGATCATTAGGGTGCCTCGGGGTCACGATGCCCGTACTTACCCGAAGGAGGCAAGTCCCCGAGGCCCCCTGATATAATCCCCAGGGCAGGGTGCCCGGCTATACCCCCAGACGATGGGTACCCCTTTTAGTCGCCTCTTACGACATGCATGAGCTACAGTGGGACTATTCTGTCATTCCCGGTCACCACATGGGTCGATATTACATTTAGAATTTAATC
>BMAW01050335.1:9853-24280 GCA_019974015.1 Nephila pilipes
ATATATATATATATATATATATATATATATATATATATATATATATAAGGCTCACTTTTGAAACCAAGCATGGCAAATTATAGCAGGAATTATTTCTAAAATTAAAAAGACAAAATAGATTAGAATAAGTAGCTTACAATAATAATATGAATATATACATTTTTAATTTACAACATCACAAAGCAAAGACTATTCCACTTAATGTGGCTATGCATAGAAAACAACTTTAACTAGGACTTTATTAAATTCCTACTTTAGCTCACACTCTCCCTATATATATTTATAAATCTTGTTCAAATTTTCAATCGTTAATAAAACACTTTTTATTCATCCACTCATGTTCAAATATATTTTTTTAAACTTGAAGTTGATGACACTTGGTGTTAATACAGTTTTTTTCAAATATTAATTCATTAATTAAATTTAATTGGTGAAAATGCAGTTTAACCCAACCACTTAGGGCTATTTCAAAAATTGTCAAAATTGGCGATTTTTCTTGGCTGAATGTTAAGTCCGCGAAACGGACCAGGGTAACTACATTTGGCAAAATACCACCAAATAATTCCTGTAGCCAAGGATGGTTGGGCTAAACTGCATTCCAACCAATTAATTTACCGGATGAATTAAGAAACAAGCCAAAGCTTCTACTATGTCATTTGTCTTGCAAGGCAAAATTTGTTAGAGTGTCAGCATAGAATCTTCATGCCATCGGATCGAATCTCGTCGAAGCATAAAATATTTTTATTTGATTTTCAAATAATTAAATTTAGTTTTATATGGGAGGGAAATTTTTTCCTTTTATAAGATATTTAGCTGGATATAAATTTAGGAATAAATACCGTTAGTGACGAAGCGCGAAGATCGCTGGAAAATTTTCTTTTGCTATATAATATTGTGAATCTGTCATATGTATATTTATATTAATTGTAATTATGTAATAGAAAAGTAACTAAAATAAAAAATTTCTTTGTTGACCTAAGTAGGAATTGAATTTAAGAAAAAAAAATTATAATACTTGTTTTTAATTTTAATTATGTTTTAACATTTTACTTTTAACTTAATAATAGATTAGACAATTAAAAATTAATCCATTTTTTTTGTTAATAATAATGCATTATTTATTTACATTACCAATAAGATTTGAGCAAATTTATTTTTTACTATATAATATGAATATATTTAGAAAGATTTTTTTTTTATTTCATGAACCCCGCACGCTTCGTAATGGAAATCTTATAGATAAGCTCTTGGATTTCTGGTTATATTGTCAAGTTCATGTTGGAAAAGGTTTAATTAAACACGCAATAGATATTTGAAAAACGGGATTATACAGATATTTATTGTGAATAACATGTTTATTCAGATCGATCTCACCTAAGTGAGCTTCTCTAAATAAGAGCAGCTCACTTTGCTACGAACTCTTTGAATGGAACCTAGTCATCATCACGAAATCGCGGCAGGCGGTTTCCTTGAGTCTTGGATTCGATCCTTGAGGCCACTGAAAACCCACCATGCAGTTGGGAAGAGGTGATGCCCGCCAAATCTGTCGTGGCTCATTCCTTCCGTTAGCATGGTGTGGAAGTTTGGGGAGGGTGTGCCAGCTCAGAAGCCATCCTCGTCACATGACCGAGGTGAAGAATTACGAGGTCCGTCAACAATAGCCCTCGTTTCACAACTATCGCTACTTTAAGAAAAGCAATTCTCTCTGAGATTTAAAATTAATAGGTTTATAAATACTACATTACAATATTCGAGAACAATATACCGAAAACATAAAGAAAAATCTCGTAGATTTTAGAAATTATAATAGAAAACAATTAAACAAAATTTTAATGTTCCTAGCATTCGGGTTTGAATCAGAAAAGGTCTTGTAGCAACTTTGAACCTCTGCAGCATTGGTGCATGTAAGATTCGCGTCATTACTCTCTCCATGAAAAACAGCCTTCCGCTGATCAGGAATTCTTCGGTAAGGCTCTGGTCCTCAAGCCAGTTATGGGCCCTGAGTAAGATTGAACAGGATTGTGACTTTCTGCGGTAGTTGTATGCATTTCCGTTTAGAACTGAGCTCATCAGAAGCAATAGAATCATCTTGAAACTAAATCTTAGCATCGTAACCATAGTAGGTCTTCATTCGAAGAACATGTGCTACATCTATTCTCCTTCAGCGATGCAATTTGGGGTAAGAGTCTTGAATTTAATTTGTTACGTCAGAGATAGTCATCGTAGGACGTAATAAGATCTTTATTTTTTAAATATTATAATTTTTCCAACAGACCTTCTTTTCGCATATGTGTGAAAATCCATACCCGGTTACCAGTTTACAGAAGACGATTCGGTGATTGGAATAATGTTACTTTCGGTTCTTTTCTTGAGCTTCCAATATATATAATCTTACCAGATGTCTAGATTATTCGTCTCCTGATAGTAATTTAATAGTATAAACAGAATTGGTTTCTTCATTATGAATTTTGATTATAGAGTCGAAAGTCGTCTCAACTTCATAACATGTACCAGATAAAAGGGTTTGAACCCGGTTATGTCCTGCTTAATGATGTTGTATACAAAAGTAACTTGGGGTAATATTTTAATTCTATTCTTTCTGTTCGATTTCAACATACATAAACAGCATTTCCGTTCATGTCATATGAAAGCACTCTGTTAGTTTTGGAATGATATGCAGTCTTCATTTGGTAAGTGACAGAGCAGAGGTGATTAAGTTCCGCGACTAACACCTGTTGTCGGTCCGTAATGATGACTCGAGGAGCTCTATGTGTTAAGACGATGTCCTCAAGGAGAAACTCCGCTTTTCCTGAAGCCTCCTCAGCAGGTAATATCTTCGTGAGTGGCTTAAGTGGTCACACCAGTCAATGATCCATTTATTGTCCAAGTCAGTCAGTCCCGATTCAAAGGAATGGTGCTTTAGCACGAAGGGTAGGTGCTAAATGACTGCCTGGCTGAAATGGAGAAACGTTTCTTTCGAATTCATTTTATTAGATAACATATTGACGTACAGTGCGATAGAGACTCGGTTAATAGTATCGTTTCCTCACAGTGCCACACGTTCTGACAAAACCTAAAGCACCTGCTGTAAGTTTATCAGGTTAGTTTGTTATATTAAATATATATATATATATATATATATATATATATATATTTCACGATTCATTTTAAGGTTTTGAAGTAGATGATACTTAGTATTTTGAAGATAATATTATATCGATATTTTGAAGTGAATGATAATCAGTGTTTTGAAGAATAATGATTGATATTTCGAAGTGAATAATGATTTATAATATAAATTAAAAGGTGACTGATGTTTTGAAGTGTATGATAGCTTTTATTTTCAAAATGAAAAACAATTAACACTATGAAGTGTGTAATAAGTAAGATTTTCATGATTAGCTTAGTAATTTTTTTCTTACTGTTTACCATTTAGCATTATTAAAAAATGAAGAACTTAGTAGTGACAGAGAGTAATAAGTTTGTGTTATTAATTTTTAAACTCGTACGATCTAGGACGTTTTTAAGATTAGAATGTTTGAGTGTAGAGGACCTGTAGAGGGTGTTTAGTAAGTGCGGTAATGAAAAGAGTAATTCAGTAGTTTGTTCTGTTACAATACAAAGACACCCCTGAAAGATTCGGAAACCAAGGCATATGTCCTGTTACGTGTTTCTTGAAGAATATGTGATCTTGAACATTTGAGTAATATAACATTGTTATAAAATAATTGCAAAAAATGTAGCATAGTTATAAAGTGCTTATTGTTTAAGAAATAATTATTTGAGAAATGTCATATTGACCCATTTTGAGCATTGTCTAATTAGAGAAAGATAGAAGTATAAAATAAATTAGATTCAATAGTTCAGAATTTCGAACAATATTGTAAAATCGTACTGTTGAGAATTGATATCTTACATTACAATAGAAAAAATGTACTTGATATTCTCCATATTTATTGCATTATATAACAAATAAAGTAAAAAACTTATGTATATATATATTACAAATTTTCTAATAACATGAAATTCTTGCAATAGTTTGAATCAATGTCAATTAAATATTTGGCAATTATTGAATCGCTTATTTACTGTTGCTTCAAAGTGAATTAATCATTTTAAAAATAACTATGTTTTGCTTATAAATCCAGACTAGTTATTATTATATGAGTCATTTTATAGTAATTATTTGACCAATGTCTCTAAGACTTTATAACATTCCGTATTTCTAGTTAGCAAATAATCCTTTAAATTTGAAAAAAAAATTGGTATATTGAAATCGGGCTTTATAAACGACGTGAAGTTTTATATATCACATAAAATAATGATATCCATATCAGATAGAAGCAAAAACTTTAAATTAAAAATTCTACTCAAACAATTTAAAGATTATAGTATATTTTAGATATAGAAACAAATACTTATGTATTTTATTCAACATAAAAGTTTTTTTCAAGTCCAATGATGTTTATATATATGTAACAGACAATTAAACATTTGAGACATTGAGAATACAAGCAACAGATTTCTCTAAGCTAATGAAATATTTTTCTTGACCTCCTTATAAAGAAACAAATACTGTAAGGTATTTCTAACGTTTCCTTGATTAGGATCAAAATACACTTGGTCACTAACTTAAATCCTAAGGGACTACAAAAGAATTTCAAAAAAGATATAAAAATACCATTTTAAACGGAATTCAGGTTCACCCACCTGATTCAATTTGATATTTATAGGAAGCGAAATAACACTGAGTTTCTTCGTGAAATGCGAAGAAATAAAGATCTGTAGGAACACATTTGTGAAGGTGTTCGGAAATGTCTATTATCTCATGGAACCTTAATGAACAAGAGATACTGCAATATCAATCCTTTCGAGGAACGCCATTGGACAAGAGTTTCTGCTTTTCCTTAGCACATCACCTGTAAACTTTTTCTTTTGACTTTATGTATTTGTGAAAATCATTCTTGGTTACACTAGTTTAATAAGAATATAAAATGGAAAAAAAAATATAGAGGAATATAGAAAAAAAGGAGAAAAATAATAGTTCAGTATTGACTTTAAAGGAAATATTTTTTACTAATGTATTTTTCTCATCTCAAGTAAAATAATTGGTAAAATCACTGACATATGATTTACATATACAACAACATGAGTAGATATAAAAATGCCGGTTCTGGGACAGCAGTGTTTGGGAGCTTCCCATGCATTTTTTGCGGATACCTGTTGCGGAGTCCTGTCGCACTCTTGATGGAAGCAGGTGATAGTGAAAGGTTGCTAAGATTCATCTTGTAAAAAAGGGTTTTTACAAGATAAAATAACAGTCGTTATCTATTTTCTTCAAGATTAAAATATATAGATAAACTATATAAGTTTAAAATATATAGTGGTTATTTTCTCAATTAATCTATTGATAAATAAGAGATAAGAAAAAACTTTGTAAAAGTAACTCTTCTAATATTAATTTATTTTATCAAAAATAAAACTAAATATTAATGTATGATATTATTATTTAATACAAAAATTTCCCTAAATCTACAATTTCTGACGAAAGTTATGCGTAATTTAAGGTCTTCCTTAATTTGATTTTTTTTTTCATTTTAATTCATACAACTATTGTAATCTGAATACAATGAAAGCAAATCTTAGATTCTTACCCGTAAAGTCGGATATTATTTTTCACACTTTTTTCCACTAGAAATATTTTAATCTGAGTAAATTAGAAGCAAATTTTTGATTTTTCTGTGTAAGTCTACATTTTATGATGTAATTTTAAACTTTTATACATTTTTCTACGTTGAATTAATTGAATTAATATAATTTGAATAAATTCATAGGAAACAATTTTTTAATGTAAGTTTTGTTTTACGCAAAGTTATTAATATTTAAATGAAAATTTTTGAGTTGGAGCTTAAAAATTTATTTATTTTATTTTAAAGTATTATTATATTTATATTTCAGCATTATTATATTTATATTAAAATATTATACTTATTTTTAAATTTTAATTCTAATGCTGAAGTTGTCATGATGAAAATTTTCTATTTTTCTAACGTTAAGAAAATGATCATAATGAAAAGATTATAAAAAGACCTGTTGTTTGCGTCCCTCTCAGTTCTATGAACAGGAGAGTTTGCTTAAAATGGTGCAGATATTATAGAGATTGGAGCATGGATCAATGGGAGACAGTTCTCTTCACTGATGAGTCTCAGGTCAGCCTAACTAGTGACTATCGCAGAACATTCAAGCGGAGAGAACCAAGGACCCACTAAATCAGAGAAATAGACCATTACGGCAGGGGAGGGCGTAATGGCCAGGTCAGACATCATGTTTGCCGCACACACCTCCATGTCCTTGAAAGAGGCATTGCGGCTGCTGAGAGTTATAGGAATGAGGGCTTGGAGCCCTATGTTCACCTTATCAGAGGTACAGTTGGTCCTAATTTTCTTTTAATGGCTGACAACACGAGGTCGCATAGAGCTCATCTGAACGACGAGTTTAAGGAAAGTAAGGGTTTTCGCCGGATGTATTGGCCAGCCAGATCTCCAGGCCTGAATCCTATAGAACATACCTGGGACGCTCTGGTGAGGTAAATTGTAATTCGATAACCACCCAAGACCTGAAAACAGCGTTGCAGAAAGGGTGGGACCGATTGCCACACGAGCTCATAAACTTCCTTTTTTCCAGCATAAAATTACGGTGCAAAACCTATATACCTGTAAGAGGGAGCCATACCCCCTACTAACCTAATTTTTGGTTCTGTTCTGCAACTGCTGTTTCATATCTTGCGACTCCGATGAGAGTTAGGCACGATCGTGCGTGTGTATCATGACAGTTGAATGGTTATGTTTTTGTATTATATCAACTCGGAAATGTCAAAACTTAAATTCCAAAAATGTTTCTTCTAATGTATTCTGATTAAAACCATTCATTTTATTTCACTAAATAAAAAAAAAGTAGAATTTCAAAGCAAACAATAATTTTAAGGTAAATGAATTTCAGCTAAATAATATTCATACAATTCCAAATAATTTAGTGTATAACAAAATATATAAAATTTATTCGGATTAAAACAGTTTTAATAAACATAAATGATCAAATTAATTTCATTATTATAATTAATTATGATAAAAACAATAAAAATAAACTCCTTTAATTACGCATTCATTTCTTTATAAATTGCTAATGAAAGCATATTTTTTTCAATGTACGAATAATTACATGAACAAAAAATGAATTAATTTCACAAGTGGGGTTTTCTCCATCTCTTATTTAGTAAGATATATATTAATTAAAAAAATTCACGACTTATTTATTTGAATCTTTAGGAAAATAAATAACGATTATTATCTTGTAGAAACCCTTTCTTCCAAGACGGATCTGATCACTATCATCCATCGACAGGATTTCACTGCTCCTCTGTGTGTTCCAGAGCCGGTATTTTATATCTAAGACATATTCTTATGTAAAGACCCAACGAATTTTTCACAGTTAATGAAATGGTTATTTTTTCGAAACATTCATATACAGCTTTAGATTCTGGATTTCCCTTAAATGAAATGTATTTTTGCATGTTAGGAACTCATAATTTCAAAAGTAATTTTCTCTATTCAATAGAAACTTTAACACAGAGATAAAAACAACAGGAAACAGAATAGATAAATAAAAAAAAACTCTGCGAGAGATAAGAATTATTTTAAGTAGTTTAAATGTAACAAATAAGTTTTAAAAGATATACATTTTTCCAAGATTAATTATAACCGTACATTTTACTCATTTATTTTTACGTGTATTCTTCATTGCAGAATGGGACGGCCTTAGAATATTCAAGTTTCAATAAACAATATTTCCTTTTCTGAATCGTAAGTATTGTTTCAAAAAGTGACAAAACTTTTTACATGATACTGAAAAGTGAAGCCAGTTTTAAGATATCTGCTCAATTATACGCAACACGGGAACCTTTCAAGAACAAATATAAAAATAGAGAACAATGATGGAACTTAAATTAAAGAATCAATCATTTTGTACCATGATACTTTTTCACTCTTTTTAGAAACTCATGAAAAATTACATGTTTATATTTCAACATAAAAACAGTAATTGCGCTAGCTGAGTTATCTCATGGAAGGCGTTGTTTCCTTCTAGTACTGATGTAGCTAAAGGCCTACATTGTAGTGGGGGGGGGATGCAATTTAAATGCTTCGAGGACCCAAGTTGGCGTGGTGTGGAAGTTTGGAGAGAAACTAAAGTGTCCCTCTCAGCATTTGATGGAGATTTAAAATTGCGAAATTTGTCGCCAACAGTCAATTGGAACTCAAAATTGAAAAAATTTATCTCTTAAAATTAGTAACCTCAAATTGTTCATTCATTTTAAGACTAATAATTTATCACCTAAAATTTGAAAAATAGTGCTTATAAGAAATTTAATTCTCTTCATACCATAAGTAAACTTCTTTCACGTAAACTCGGTTTGTATAAAATTTATCATTTAATTTTCCACTTATTGAAAAAAAGAAAAAGAAAGAGTATTCATCAAATTTAATTTTAAGTTCAACAGATTTATATCTCCATTATCGTTTAGCAATTTTTTCAACTGACAATACTTCTCTCTAATTACTTCACTTGTATTATATGGCTAAGTAATGAGAAAATTTTAATTTTTTTAATCTAAGAATTTCACAAGTATTTGAATTGTTGACAAGTATAGAGTCATGTAGGTATAATTACATAAGTTTATACAAATCTTTCAATGAACATAAATGCAGAATATTCAAATAGAAAACAAGGAAACATTAACTAACCACGTTACTCCAATATATCTTACACGTTCGAAAAATATCTCTTTTTAATTTATCAACTGTTCCAAATATGAATTTATCTATTTAGGAGTTTTAAGATAACCATCAACTTAAATATACAAAAAAGAATGGAATTCTTTTTCTTACTTCTTTGTTACTTCTAAAACATTTACGAATAAAAACAACGTATGGAAATTATTGCATTGGTTACCAGATTTCTTTAATGAATTTATATGCGTCGTTTTTTTAACCTGGTAATGAAAACAATAATACCAATAAAAGAAGGATTACATTATCATAATTTTTTTTTTAATTTTTAAAAATATTAAACACGCTTTTCATTCTTAATTGAAATATAATACATATATTTTAAATAATATTTTAAAAATATGTCTTTTTATCTATTACAAATGTTAAGAAAGAGTATTGTTCATAACTTTTCGCAGAATTAAATGTATAATAATTTTACTTTTATTTATTTAAAATTATATTTCTGTGTTTTTAGTAATGAATATTTCTTTTGAAAATGTCCTGACAACAATGTGCAAGTTATCAATTTCCAAAAATACTTTAAAATTCACGAATAGAAATTTACATTAGTGATTTTTTTCAATAAATGCAAAACTAAGATAACGCAATGTGTTGTTAGCCTATTTTTTTTTAAATCAGTCTCGCAAAAAATTTGAAATAATTCTCAGCTGTATTAAAATAATAATTAATTGTACATAATTGTGTTTTGTTAAGATATTTTATACTTAATTTGCTAAAAGATATTCCTAAGAGAAATTTTAAATCGTTTTAATGGATTCGAACAAGATTTAAATACAAAAATAATTAATTTATTACCTTTACCAAAATAGCTAAATAGAGTACTTTGGTTAAATAAAAATTGTTCAAGATTTTTCATTTGTTTTGTTAATTTAGAAAGAGAGAAAAAAAATTAAGAGTCTTTCAACAACTTACCGGTGAAGAAAGAAACAATTATTTCTAAATCTGACGAAATCTGTTGATGTTTTTAAACAGAAAACCTCCGCTCGTTTTTATTTGACTTTAATTCACTAACATCGAGGGCGATGAAGTAGAAAGACCTTCTCTCTCTGAATCACAGAACGTTTTGAATCTGTTGCTGTCTCCTCTGACACACTCAGAGCAAATATTCAACAGTTTGAGGCATGGAGCGCGCATCTTATCAGTGACGTCACACATATATAAATAGCTTCCAATGAAATTTGTTTTCCCATTGCTAAAATTTTCTGCCGAAATCTGTTGATGAGTTTAAAAACAAGAACTCCGCTTGTTTTAATTAGACTTTAATTCACTAACATCCAGTTTGTAGCGCTATATTTTCGAAAATCAAAAGAAAGAAATACTGGTCGAAAATTTCATTGTGAGTGAAACATTTCATTTATTGAATCTTATTTTATATTTTCTAATTGAGGAGACACAATTGTATTAATTTTCAGTAGTTCGAATAGATAATTTATATGAATCCTTTACCAGGTACAAAGCACGTTCTTTGATATTTATAAAATTAATTATAAAATTATTAAATTTAATTAAATTGCCGTTAATAACTAAATTACAGTGCAGGTTCTAATACGTGAAATTAGCTTTTGCTTAATATAGTTGTTTTCATCATTGATATATAGTTTAATAATAAAAAAGTTATATATTAAAATCAATTTCAAAGACATTAAATTAAAACTTAAATTTCTTCCTACTTTGTTTTGCATATAAAGATTGCCCTTCCAGAGTTGTTTCAAATACTAAAAATTTTTTAGTGTGGCTGAATTGAAGCATTTTCAAGTTTTCAAGTCTTAGTTTCAAACTATAAAAAATGGGGTTTCTATGGTTAAAAAAGCAGTATAATTTTATTGCAAGATAAATAGTTATTTAATTATTTATTTTTGTTTTCTTATCAGCATAAAATTTTTATATTGCCTCATTTCTCTGGAATAATATACACTCTATAACAAATTTATATATATATATATATATATATATATATATATATATATATATATATAACGAAGCACCAGCAAGGAGTTGCTCGATTGTAATGAAATTTCGTATGCAAAGATATTTCAACCAAACATGGAAATGATTAAAATTTAGTATCCCATGAAAGAATAGTGGGAGCTACAGCGCATCGGAGCTGCGCACTCAGCATGTGTATAGAAGAAGCAATTCTCAATCTGATGGTCAAATTTCTTGTTGCGTTGCGAGTTCGGATACCTTTCAGAGACTGAAAAAATGCCTCCCCGTAGGATTCGAGCTCATCACGAGCAACTGTCAGAGTCTATAAGTGGTGGTATCATTTGATTGAAAAAGGCAAGTTGAGCAAATTAGAGAATTACTAGTTACATGGGTCGAAGCGATGTGGCGATTAGAAGATGCTGGCAAGAATGGATGGACAGTGGCAGATTTCAGCGTCATGATGGTAGCGTTTGACCTAGAGCCTTAGCAGATTCGGAGGACAGAGTGATTGTCGGACCAGTTGTCACAGCGCCTGTTCATCGTTATATTCGTGGGCGGCGGTTTTCGTTCAGTCGTGGGTTCGATCCTTGGCCGCCAAAGACCCGCCGTGTAACCGGGGCTGATGCACGTTAAATCTGTCGGAGCCCAAAGTCCTCCCGTTGGCGTGGTGTGGATATTTGGAGAGGGGGTGCCAGATCAGGTGTCGTCCTCGTCTCTTGACCGTGGTTCAAAATTACGAGGACCGTCGCCAATAGCCCTCGTGTTGCTTCTAGTGCGACGTTAATAAAAAAGAAACTAAATTAAACTAAAACCGGGAAGGGTCTCGGGACATCAACCCAACTCTCACGGTCTGCTCGCAAACTGGCACTCCATTGTCTCACTGAAGTGTCGGACACCTAGTCTTCTCCGTTACGGTCACAATGCGGCAATGAATAGAGGCTGGTTTAACGCTTTCTATTGACACAAATCTGATAACGCCTCCCTGCTCCTCAATCGTCGAATTTTGCAAAGTGAACACCATTATGTCCTCACAAGCACTGCCGCATCCTTTGGACAGTTCTCTTTATAAGAGACTTTACTCTCTCCTGTCCATGCAGGTGCCCTGGCATGTTCCAGTCCACGCCGGAGACTCAATTCGCGTCCCTAGATATTTTGCTACGTTCTCACATAGAGGCATACTCTAATATATGAACGGTTACATTGTAACGAAGTTTTATACATTTTCACTTGAAATGCAACATTAAATTATATTGTAAAGTGAATCAAAATTATTAGAGTAATGGAATGCATTTATAAGGTAATAGGATATCGGAACCTATTGTAGAACGATAACTAATCCGCTGTATCTCATCACTTGAAATCATTAGTTTGGCACATCTCTCTAATACATATATACATACATATACAGGAGTACATACACGCACGTATATATATATATATATATATATATATATATATAACACATCGATCAATAACTCCCGAGTCTAACATTGAAAACAACATTTTTTTGCCAAATTTTTTTTTATTCATCAACATAACACCTTTTGTTAATCACCTTTTAGGGTGATACAATCGTTCCAACGCTTTTCCAAATCTTTTTTTTTTTTTTTTTTTCGCAAAAAATCTTTTTTGTTGCGAGTAAATAGCGATAAACAGCTTTCTGAATCATCGACTCGTTGCTGTTTTTGTTCCATCGAAAGCAATCGCGGCACCCACTTGGAAAAAACCTTTTTCACTTCACTTCAAAAAACCTTTTTCCTGGTCCGATCGACTTAAAATTTTGACACGTTTCAAGCAAAGGTTAGTACTCTAGAAAGACCTGGTTACTGGTTTACTACGAGCGCCATCTCTGGGTTAGTCTCGGGAGTTATTGATCGATGTGTTATATATATATATATATATATATATATATATATATACAGGGTGATTATTATTTAAGTTAAAGTTTCAAAACGCTGTAAAGAAAGAACGACTGATCAGAATGACGACAAATTTGAACGGAATATTATTGAAGAAAGGGGTAAACGTATGGTATAAGAAAAAATAGTTCCAAATTTTAGCAATAGATGGCGCTGAAAGCGTGAGAATATGGAAATAAAAATACCTGTCATGCGTGCGACTCATTTCAGTTGTTATAAAAACGCAGGGTACTCAGCTTTTACTCGTTTTGAGTCTGAGAAGTTCACCATGACTATCTCACTGAAGGACCGTTCTACTTGTCAAGACTTTTTACAAGAACAATGTCTGTGCACCAGTAACTCTGCAGAAGTTCCGGACACTCAAGGGTATTAAAAAAGGAGTTGGACCAACGACTGCCAATGGCCTGGAGAAAATGATTAAGAAATTTGAAAAGACTGGTTCTTTTCATGTGCAATCTGTTAGAGGGAGGAAAAAAGGGATTCGACCGTCGTTGAACAAGTGGCAACAGCAGTGCAGGTTGAATCGAACGATGGTGTGCAACCGTGAAGTGCACTGGGAATTGCCCGAACATTGGATAGTCTTGTGAGTACGGTGGATAAAATTCTACGAAACATCCTTCATTGCTATTCTTAAAAAATAGCCTGTTCAGGAGTTGTTTCCTTCTACTTGCGAGCAAGAGAGACTTTTGCTTCAGAATTTCTTGCTCGCATGAAAGTAGACAATGAATGGCAGTGTAAAATTGTGTGGACAGACGAAGCTCATTTCCATCTGACAGGATATGTCAATGCACAGAATTGCCGAATATGGGTAACAAGCAATTTACTCGCAACTCAACAGACACCACTTCATCCTTGTAAAGGTCACTGTGTGATGCGGATTTATGGCATCATTTATCATAGGGTCATATTTTTTCGAGGAGTCGTGTGCTTTTGGTCCTGTTACCGTTACCGACACTGGTCAGGGCTATGAGTGTCTTTTGCGCAATCACGTCATTACAAATCTTCCACAGCGTGGATGTGTGGATGGGATCATTTTTATGCAAGATAGCGCTCTTCCACACATTACAAATCCAGTGAAGCAGCTGTTCAAATCACATTTCGGAAATGCTAGAATTATCTGCCGTCATTTCCCTACAGTATCGCCTCTCCGATCATCTGATCTTAATCCATGTGGCTTCTGGCTGTGGGGCTATCTGAAAGATGCTGTGTTCAGTGATCCGATTGCACACTAAGCTGAACTGAAGGCACGCATTGCGCAATACATTCTGAACGTGACCCCGGAGACACTTCGCTCAGTTGTGGAACATGCTGTTTCTAGATTTCATCTTGTTGCACACAACAGTGGACTGCAAATTGAACATGTTTTGCGCCAATCTCGTGAAATTTAAAAATCGATTTGACAGATGCTTTTTATGCGGTTTTTGGCCTCAGGACAATTAAAAATGAATTTTGCTCATAAGATGTGGTGGATGGGCTTACATGACCAACAATATCACACCCATGCAGTCCTGCACACTGAATAGTACATTTGGTTTAACGTGTAACTTACACCTTAGTCGTTGTTTCATAATTCATTTGTCATTTATAATCGAACAATTTTAAATTATGATTTTTACAGCGCCATCTGTTGCTAAAATTTGGAATTTTTTTCTTATGCCATACGTTTTCCACCTTCTTCAATAATATTCTGTTCAAATTTGTCGTCATTCTGATCAGTCGTTCTTTTTTTTTTTAAG